>JAADWZ010000475.1:0-25149 GCA_023336445.1 Pythium dissimile
GGCGGCAAGGGCGGCGGTATGGGCGGTAAAGCCGGTGGCGGTGCACCAGGCGGTGAAGGGGGTAAGGGCGGCGGTAGTCCAGGCGGAATCGGTGGAAAAGGAGGCGAGGGCGGCAAGGGCAGCATGGGTGGCAAGGTCGGCGGAGGCAGTGGCATGGGCGGTAAGGGTGGAAAGGGCGGCGAAGGCGGAGGCGGCATGGCCGGCAAGGGTGGCCCCGGAGGCAGCGGCATGGGAGGAAAAGGTGGCGCAGGCGGCAAACCAGGCGGAGACCAAGGCAGCGGCCAGAGCTACGACTTTGGCGACATTAACAAGGGCGACAAGGGAGGCGCTGGAGGCGGTGGAGCTCCAGGCGACTCGGGTGCTCCTCCCAGTGGCGCTCCTTCTAGCGGTGTTCCTGCTGATGGCGCTCCTGCCGATGGTGCTCCGGCCGGTGGCGTTCCGGCCGGTGGCGCCGGCGACGGTGGTGCTGCCGCTGGTGGAGCTGGTGGTGATGCCCCTGGCGGGGGTGATGCTGGAGGTGCAAAGCAAGAGGCTCCTGCCGCCTCGGCGTAAACCCATCTGATAGCTGCAGATGAAGCCGACATCTAGTAGAGCACAAAAGCGTGTAGTATGTGGTAATATTTGTAGTTGGTTTCATTCGGCGGGAAAAGCATGTCTGCGCTTCTGTGTACGTCACTCAAATCGATTACTAGTTAGAGTTTCCAAACATTTCAATGCTTCTTCCCCCCACTGCCAGTTGAGTTGCTGTCTATAGCAGCGACGTGACAGGACGCTTTCCGCTCCGATCGATTTGTCGTATGGTAGGACACGTAGTGTACTCGCTCGTCACGCGAAATGCGAAATACACTTTTTTATAGACTGTGTGACTACGTCGACATAGCTTAAGCTATCACGTGCTACGGGCCTGCGGATTGCCCACGGGCCAGAACCGGACGGCCCGTGCGGCGCATGATGTGTTGAAGCTGGCGTCGGGACAGTCTAGGGACGGGTTAGTTCTGGAGCCCGTGCACGGGCATCCTGTTTCACGCACGACGCACATCACACTGATGACCCACGCCTATAATGTCTCTAACAGATACCCAGGTCTACTAGCCGGGAGTCCAACGAACTGTCGATCATCCGCCAGCTGCCACGCCCGACAGCGCGTGTCGATTGGACCCACAGGGCCGTCCATGTCAACCACCAGAGCGGACTTCTCTATCAGGCACCCACATACTGGTAACGATACACCTATCTGACCTCATACACCCGAGGCCGTAAACCAGCATGGACGCACCCCCGACCAAGATTCGTTCATAGTGTCCGGATGCGTAATTCTTCGCTTGGTCCGCGACAGTACTGTCACTCAATCTTTAGAGCCGCCCTTTGCTGTCCCGACGGATCAGCCCCAAGCTTATTCTTTCATTTGGTGGTAGTTTCAATACAACGGCCTCCCTTCCGCCGGAAGAACATTCGAAAGCTGGCTTCAACATTACTGAGCAGATTCGCCGTATAACTTGGCTACGCAGTGATTGGTCGATTGGTCGAGATTCGACGAGACCGACTGTCCAACCAGATCTCACTGAATCTTCACGAGACGCTGACTGCTTGACACTTCAAGATTCAAGAAAGATGGTACAACGAGTGAGGATTTGACCCAAGCTGTCAGCCCTGGTGTACAGTAAATGACCGTGAATGGATTCGAAATGGAGATGCAATGGGACGGGGCGCAAAGCCCCCCTATCTCAGCTGTGCGCAGGCGCTGGCTGCAGGCGTCCTTCTCAAAAGGGTTCTGTGAGTTGCACGACAGTTGTGTCTACACTGTAAACATCCACCCAACAATCAGGCCATTTCACTCGGGCCTCTTGACGTTTAGACCCTTGCAGTTCCTTCAGCTTCCTTACCCGCCCTCAGGAACCATTCTGCAATTTGCTCTCCGCTCCACCAAGCAAGTCCTTTCCAAGTCTTCCTCCAAAACACTCTCCTCCTCCTCCTCCTCCTCCCGCAATCCCCCATGGCGGACGGCAAGGCCTCCAAGCGCTTTGAGGCGCTGAACGCGCTCGACCAGGCCAAGTTCTCGCGCGCCCACGTTAAGGCCCTGCTCGTGGCTGGGTCGGGCTTCTTTGTGGACTCGTACGACAACTTTGTGATCGGGCTCATGGTGCCGATGATCGCGTACGAGTATTTTGGCACGTCCAGTCTCGTCTCCCGCTCAGACGGCTGGATCAAGGCCGCGTCCTCGTGGGGCAACGCCATCGGCCAGATCTCGTTCGCGATCCTGGGCGACGTGCTGGGCCGCAAGAAGGTGTACGGCTTTGAGCTGATCATCCTGATCGTCGGCGCCCTGCTCTGTGCGTTCGCTGCCTGGCCCATCAACGGCGACGGCAACAACCTGCTGATCATGCTGGGCATCTTCCGTTTTATCTTGGGCGTCGGCGTCGGCGGGGACTACCCGGTCTCGGCCGTGATCACCAGTGAGTTCGCCGGCTCGCAGCGCCGCGGCACCATGATCGCGGCTGTGTTCGCGATGCAGGGCTTTGGCATCATCGCTGGCACCGTCATGTCGGTGCTCGTGCTGGCGATCAACAAGAACAACATCATCGAGCACGGGCCGTCGCAGCTTGGCTACTGCTGGCGCGCGCTCGCGGCGTTCGGCGCCGTGCCGGCGTTAGGCGCGGTGTACTGGCGCATGAAGATCCCAGAGACGCCGCGGTTTGCAATGGACGTGCTCAAAGACGAAGAGGCCGGCGCTAACGCTACGCAAGTGTTCTTGACGACGAACAAGCTGACCACGGACGTGCAGAAGATCGAGTCGAAAGTGGGCGTGCTGTCGGAATTTACGTTCGCGTTCCGCAACTACTTCAACAAGTGGCGCAACTTGAAGGTCTTGCTCGGCTGTGCGCTGGCGTGGTTCTTTCTGGACATTGGCTACTACGGAACCAACTTGAACACCTCGGCCGTGCTGGAGATCATCGGCTACGGCAAGCCACACACCAAAGGGAACCAGAAGATCTACGACGATCTGTGGAACCGTGCCGTGGGCACGTGTCTCATCAACTTGGCTGGCACTGTGCCCGGCTACTGGTTCACGGTCTACTTTGTGGACAAGTGGGGCCGCAAGCCGATCCAGTACATGGGCTTCACGATGCTCACGCTGCTTTTCTTCTTCCTCGCGGTCTTCTACAAGCAGCTCACGGCCGACCACACGACCGTGTTCGTGGTCATGTACTCGTTCGCGCAGTTCTTCTTCAACTTTGGGCCCAACTCGACCACGTTCATCATCCCGGCCGAGGTGTTCCCCACGGCGGTGCGCTCCACGGGCCACGGCATCTCGGCGGCCTCGGGCAAGGTGGGCGCGATCCTGGCGGCGCAGTGCTTCTCGCTGGTGGCCAAGGGCTCGCTGGGCTTTAAGGGCGTGTTGTACATCTTCGCGGTGTGCTGCTTCATGGGGCTGTTGGTATCGTTCTGGATTCCAGAGACCAAGGGTAAGACGCTGGAGGAGATCAATGAGGAGTACGAGCGCGAGAGACACGAGGGTGGCGCTCTGCGTGGCGACCCGGCGCAGTACAAAGAGGCCAGGACGCCGTTGACCAGTGCCTGAGCGGTGTACTGTATTTGGTTGGGACGGTGGGCGGACTGTTGATCGTAGTTTGGGTATCGGTTGTTTTCCTCAATGATCGACTCTTGCATGTCATGGTAGACTTAGTACTGCTTAAAAAAAAAAAGCGCGCCGCCTCGTACTAGCATGTTTCGTTTCCTTCCGCAACGCTCTACTACTCTACACGATACCCCTGTTGCCGAACAAGGAGAGCTGCTCAACGGAGTCCATACACTGCAGTGCAGTGTGGCTATGAGCGCGTTGGTGCAGTGACTGGAGTGACTGCACCAACGCGCTCATAGCCAGGCTAGGTAGACACTCGCGTTGCATAACACGCACACCCGTGGGTATCTACAGTGTAGCACGATACTGTACACTGGAGAGGCGGCTTCAATTTGAAAGTTGAAACGGCTTGTACGCGACGGCATGGACAGTAGAGATGGTGACGTGGAGGACAATGCGACGATGCGATGCGTAGACCCTCCTCGCCGGCCCGTGACTAATCGATCGGATGCAAAGCTTTATCGATCGAACAGGGTGGAGTTGGTGGCCGATGCTGGGATGGCGGCAAGGGCAGCGTCGTTCATAACGGCGTGGCAAGCATGCAGAACGGATTTCCGCATGTCCTTCCTAGCCTGCGCACATAGCAGTGGATTCTTCCCATCTAGACCGCATGTTGACCATTTGCATTGAAGCAGCTCCTGGATGCCAAATTTGTCTGTCAACAACTGCAACGCCAACGATCCGTTAACTCATAGCAGGGGCGTTTGGGTGTGCATACATGAGATTAGCTCCATCACCTGTTCTGTGCAAAGACGGGTGCGCCAGGTTCGAGTTGCTTCTCCGCGACACATTAGTCCTGGAGCGTTCAGCGAACTTTGCCTGCGTTTTGAAGCTCATCTGGCGAGTAAGTACGAGTTGTTCATACCGCGTGACGACACAGATTTCGAGGTGTTCACCAAACAATTCGCGACTGTAGGATAGCAGGAAATCTGTGTCGTACTCGCGTCGGGCTGACTGCCGTATCTCACACAAAGTACATAGGAATGTGGTCGATGGTCCAGGTACAGTACAGAACCACAGCCACACGGAGTCGAGTCACCTTCGTAGTGTGGTCGAAGTTAGTGTTGGCACGTACCCAGAGACAGGCAGGCGCTCTCCATCATATCCCTGCTGGTTGACTTGGAGAGGCTTTGAGACCTTCTGACGATCGGACTGATTGATGATTGGTCATCGGCCATTCCGATCGGATTGATCGATTCCTTGAGCAGGGATCCAATCGAGTCTTTGGTTGCCAATCGTGATCGTGACCCAATCACAGCTACGGTCGTATATTGTACTGTGTTCACACGGCGACTGAGCGTGTGGTTGTGTTCCCACACGAGAATTCAAGGTTTGAGCCCGTCAAGGTCGATTTCTGCGCTTTCATTGTGATCTAAACTCGACCGAACCAAATACCGTACTGGACCAGTCTTCTCTAGCCTCGATAGCCTCCGAGGTCGTCCAATTGGCAGTTGTCCAGAGGCAAGAGCAGTGCTGTTGTGTCTACAAATGCGTCGACTTGCGTGCGTCGGCTCTTTGTGGTTTTGTTTCCCGTTCCCGCGGGATCGTGTAAGTTGACTTCTGCCCTTAATAGTTCTCAAACGTGGCCCACCCACTGTACACACATAGACCTGCAACAGTAGCCACTTCCCACTCCTCCTATCGGATGTGCGTTTAGACGCGCATATCATCGTGAAGCCAGCGCGACAACCCCGGCACCAGCCTGGTCACTGTTGCAACCTCCCACCCAGTGGCCCACTCCGCACTACTTTTTGATCGAGGAGCGCGACTCGCCAGCAGTGGTGTGGGTGAGGTCCCACGTTGAATGCACTTCACCAAGTATTAAATCAGCCATAGCCGAGAAGCGAAACCCCACCAAGCTACAGTGCTTCTACGGTTGCTACAGTGCTTCTGGGGTTTGCCCTGTTTTTTTCCATTAAAAAAATGAGTCCGGCTGGTCCGCAACAGCCTGGGATTCGCCACCAAAGGGATTCGGGGGATCGGTTTGGTCAGTTCTTCAAGTTCACTGTAGGGTAGGGCGTCACATTGCGAAGGAGCTATAAATGCCAGCTGCCCAGGTCCATTATTCGTTTTCACAGGTTGCTTTTCGTGCCATTTGCACGAAATGGGGGGACATTCGCAACAGCTACATATGCGATTTTACAGGTTAGAAAGTCCAACCAGCCGCCCTGTTGAGCATCAAGCTATCCTGAGATCACCGATTGTAGACTCGAGTCGAGTCTTGGCGAGTCGAGTCACTCGACTCGCAAGTGGTCCGTCTGTTACGTCTGGTGCCACATCCGACCAGATGAGTCGAGATGCATGGCCACTTTCTAAGAAAGAAGAAAGGTTCTTCACTGACCACTACGCCACTGCGTGCTGGACTTGGATCAGTCCGCAATATCTCGCTCGTCCGCCACAGCACAGAAGAAAGACATAAAAGGAAAAACGCCCGATATGCACTACCCGCACCAGCCGCGCCAGTCGAGTCTGCGGCTCTCGTCGCCGCAGCGTGGCTCGCTGATACCAACGCGCGACGCCAACAGCAGCGAGAGCTCGCCCAGTGGCTACGAGTTTGTGCTCGCCGACCACAACGATCGCGCCATGGCAGGCCCGTTGGACAATGTCGACATGCTCCAGGCGACGCCACCGCCGCTTCGCAAGACGCTCACACACCGGCGGCCACATGGGCTCCTGGACGACCAGCGCCGCGTGCTAGGCACGCTGTCGGTGGTCGCGATCACGTTCTTCTTCGGCTGCGGCGGGCCGCTCGGGTCCGAGTCCGTGGTCTCCCTCGGCGGCCCGCTAATCGCGCTGATCAGCATCATTGTATACCCGCTCGTGTTCACATTCCCGTACGGCGCGGTCGTTGCCGAGCTCTGCACGGCGTTCCCAGAAGACGGTGGGTTCCCGATCGCCGTGCGGAATGCGTTCGGCCATTTCTGGGGCATCCAGGTGGGCTACTGGTCCTGGGTCGGCAATATCATGTCCACGGCCATCTACCCGTCCATCTTGCTCGACCTACTGGATACGCACGCGTCCGTTAAGATCCACCAGCCCGTGGCCAAGTACTTTGCCAAGGCCGCCATCGCTCTCGTGCTCAGTATCCCGACGCTGCTCGGCACCAAGTTCGTCGCTCGCTCAACGATCGTGTTGCTCGCTAGTGTGTTGCTCTGCACGGCCGTCTACGTGGGCTGGGCATTCGGCAAGTCGGACTCGTACGGCGCGCTGGGCATGGCCGTGCGCACCAATACGACCTACAGTGCCGACTCAGGGTACGTGGAGACCAGCGGCGAGATCGACGTCCAGTGGTTCGATCTGCTCAACACCGTCTTCTGGAACTACGATGGCATCCAGATGGCGTCGGTGTTCGGCGGCCAAGTGCTGATCCCGGCGCGTGTGTACCCCCGCGCGATCTCCATGACGATCGCGCTCACGGTGCTCGTGTACTTGCTGCCACTGCCCGCGACGGTCGCCAACCGGTACGTCGACTGGACCGTGTTCGACGACGGCTCGTACGGCGCGGTCGCCACCCAGATCGGGGGCAATTTCCTGCGCGCGCTCATGATCTTGGTGAACTTCGCGACCACGATCGGCATGTTCGTCAGTTCGTTGTTCTGCGAATCGACCGAGCTGGCCGGGATGGCGCAGAGCGGCATGATCCACGCGGCGCTGGGACGACGCAACCAGCTCTGCGCGTCGCCGCACAACGCCGTCGCCGCCACCACGGCGCTGACGCTCGTGCTGCTGGCGCTGGACACGGAGTTCCTGATCCCCGTGACCAACGCGTTTGCGTGTCTGGTCGCCTGTCTCATCTTCGCCGCGGGCGTGCAGCTGCGCCGCAAGTTCCCGCATTTCCCGCGCCCCTCGACGGTACCTGGTGGGCCTGGCGTGCTGCTGGCCATCGCCGTGCTTCCGATGGCCATTTGTGCTCTGATCGTCTACCGCGCGCTGACCGTGTCAATTGCCAAATCCATGACGGTGGTCGGTTTTGTCACGCTCGGCCTCGCGTACAGCGCGGTGGAGCGGTGGTACAGCGGCGGCGACAACGTAGTCGGCGGCGTGCGGTTCTAAATGATATATACAAGTTTGTTGGATCAAATTCTAATTACTTTTCTTTGAAGTCTGTAACGCAACAGGATATTCTTCGTCGACTGGGTTCTTAGACGTACACCGGGGAGTCCTGGCTCAGCAGCGGCGCGTTCTCGCCGTGACGACGCACTCGCTGGTGTTTTCTATGCGCTCGCTTGGCCGCGAGAACCACACCAATCACCAGCAAAACTAGCACTCCACGCTGCCAATGCGAGCTGGTTTTGCCAGGCTCTTCGTGTTGTACGTCGGCTGACGGATCGCTCTGTGGAGGTGGATTCTCAGCATGGGGCTGAGTCAGGATCCCTCCAGGGGGGGCTTCAATTGGACTCTGTGAGGTCTCAGGATACGGGAGCTCTGGGCCTTGTGACTCTTCTTGAATGTTGGGATCTTGAGTCAGATTGCTGGTACTCACAGCGTCCGCGTCAAAGTCACCGCGTAGGTTTTGCCCGCTACCGAGCACCAATTTGGCTGTTTGTCGAGTTGGCACGCTATAGCGTTGGATCCACGTCGGCGGACTGGGCGGTCGTGCGGAGATGGCGTGAACACTGTCGCCGCTTCGTCCGGTCATGGACGAAACGCTGATGGGCGCTGGTGTGACGTAGAAAATGTCGGACCATGCGTTCACCGAGTACACTAGCCGCACACTGGCGCGGACCGTGACGTCGCCAGAGCCAGAGTTCTGAACCACGGCACTGGTGCAGGTCACATCTCCAGCGTCCACATCCCCGGCGCCGGATAAAGTGTACGTACACATCGGGGTGTTGGCTCGACTAGAGACCGCGTTTCGCCGGATGCTCACATCTCCAGAGCCCGACGACTGGACTTCCAACTGCCTCCCATCCAGTTGCCCAAACGAAACGGCCAGTGAGCCATAGCCTATGGCTTGAAGCAGCGCGGATTGCGTCGAGAACGTCGCCGCGTCTAACTTGACGTCGCCCGACCCGCTGGAGCTGACTACCAACGCGTCTGTCTTCACGTCGCTGGCTAGAAGCTGCAGTCCGCCGGAGCCGTGCGAACGTATCTCCAGTTTAGAGGCGCGAAGCGGCAGCTGAGAAGGCAGGAACAGCCCGCCCGAGCCGCTGGTCTCGACGACAAGGCTGCCACTAGCGTCGTCGGCCAGCACGTGGCTTTCCACAACCATGTCGCCCCCACCGGAGCTGCTAAGCCCTTTCAGACTCGCTGGCTGGTGGACGACGATCTCGAGCCGAACAAACCCCGCGCCACTGACCTCTTGAGCTTGTGCTGGCGCGACGATCAGCGCGGTCGCAAAGGACGAGACGTCCACTGCGAGCTGAAGAAGACGGCGGTTATCGCCGATCGCCCGCACGGTAGCGACCGTCAGCGAACCACTAGAAAAGGTAGAAGTGGCAGCGGCGTCCAGAGCGGCATACGTGATGTACGTTTGGCACGAGGCGCTGACTGTGATCGACCTGAGCGCCTGGCCGTCGACGCGCCATTCGTGGGCGAAACGCTCGTGGGCGGAGCAATCGGTAGCAGCCAGTGGCGAGAGACCGAGCGGCGTCACTTGAAGCGCAGTGTACTGCGAGAGCGCGACCAGGCTCAGCAATAGAACTAGCAGCAGCTGCAACCTTGCTGACCGTTGCAGCATGCTGGGTGGGGTGGCGGTTTCGAAAATGGTGATTAGGCTCCGGCGACGGTTATGGAGACCATATGTCACAAAATCTTCACCATTGAACTTGATTTCGGTATGAGTCACTATTGTGAAGAACGACGAGCTCTAGTGCCATAGAGACTCAGGATATTATTCATCCACCACCGCCAGTGGCCCTGACTAGTTAAGATTCTCACTTCGTCTGCTCAGGGGCAATCCAAATCTTATAAAACAACTATCGTGTTGCAACTAGATGTAGACGGGCGCGTCGTGACTAGTAAGCAACGGCGAGTTCTCGTCGAGTTGCTGGCGCCTCTCACGCCAGGCTTTCTCCACACGTCCCCACCCGACGGAGGCTAGTACCATCAGCACCACAAATAAAACAATCCGCCAGTTGCTCGATTGCTGCTGCTGGACTGGAGCTGGAGCCTTGGAGACTGGGGCGTGTTTGCCATGTGCCAGTGGCTCGTCATCGTCCTCGCTGTCGATTTCGTTCTGGAACGAATCGCCGACCAAAACGTGGGTGAGCTCTCTGGACGGCGGCGTGAACTCGCCAGACCACGCCGGCATCGACAGCGTCACTCGCTCGTTCTGGTCTCGAAATTGGGGAACCCTGGATCCACTGGTCGTTGACGTGATCGATTGAGGGGCCGCACCAACGTAATAAACCCGGCCGCGCCCAAATGTGGCCAAGCGGAGCGATTGCGTCACGTGGACAATGGCGTCTCCGGAAACAAACAACTGCACGTGTGCACTTTCGCAGACCACATTGCCAACGTTGAGATCCCCCGACCCACCGTCGTATAGCTCACAGAGGTGGATTGAAGCTGGACCTCCGTTAATCACCGCGTCACCAGATCCATGGACAGTCACTTGAAGCTGAGAGGTGACCAAGTCCAAGGCAGACACGTATCCCGCACCTGAACCGTAAGTCGTCACTGCAATACTGGAGGAAGCGGTGAGTACGCCGCACGAAACCTTGGCGTCACCTCCGCTGCGCACGTCGACGGTTACGTTTGGCGCCGAAATTTCTTCAGATTGGAGGAACGTGTTCCCGGATCCAGAGAGCTCGAGTGACAGATCTGACGCAGCGTAGAGTCGCTGCACGTCGATTTTCACATCGCCGGAGTTCACTACGGAGATAGCTGCGATATGTGTGGAGAGCTCTTGGGCCGTGAAGTATAGCGATCCAGAGCCAACGGACTGTAGACGAAACCTGGTCGAAACTCGAAGTCGACCCGTACTCATCTTGATGTCCCCTGAGCTACTCACTGAGATCGTAACTATAGACGCAGCGATCGAACGGGCAGCGAGATGAATCGAACCCGAGCCCAATGTACGAACATCCAAAGCGAGAACATCCAGTTGAAGCTGAGGCGGCAGATAAAGGCTACCTGATCCCGTCGTCTTGAGCGTCATGTTGGCATTTGGGCCATTCCCTACCATCACTTGATCGTCGACCACCACGCTGCCAGCGCCGTATACGACGATTTGCTGAAGCAGAGACGGTTCATGCACAATGACCTCGACACGAAAGTAGCCTTCAAGCGCCAGCTCTCTTTGTCGGGACGGGGCCATCAAGCGGAGCTCTCCTTGCGTGGAGGATACGGAGACAAAAGATCGCACTACGAGTCCGCTGTCTCCAATCGCCCGAACAGTGGCGATTGCGGTGGCTCCACTGAGCGAATCGGGCGAGAACGACACATACACTTGACAGCCGAGGTGCGAGACGAGGTAGGCAAGTTGCTGATCGTCCCTTTGACGGAGAACGCTCCATGTTTGAACAACGCGCGCGTGGTGGGTGAGCTCCGAGCCGGCGAGCTGCGAGATTCCGCCATCGATCACGTGCTGCGCGTCTTCGCTTATACACAACGCAAGGCAGCAGAGCAGCAGCAGCAGCATTTGCTGCATGGAGCTTGGTGTAAAGGTTGGGAACGAGACTTTGGATTGCGAGCGTCAACCACCATTCTAAATAGAATGATTGCAATTGGATGAACCGTCAACAACATTGGTGATTGACCATCCAGTTTCAAAAGTAATGGCCTGGGAAATGATGGATAAAACTTCACAAAACTGATTGACCGTCCGCAACAATCAAAACTAATCACCGGATTACTTCTGTAAACCGGTCTACTGGCTCTCTCTTGCCAATCTTGAACCTCGCTTGTGAAGTTGCACAATCACTTGTCCTCACCCTCTCTGAGCTCTGTCGCAGACAATGGCAACGCTATGGTGGGACGAGCAGCCCGAACTCTTGGATCTCGCGCTGGTGCTGGGCTGGAACGCCACCAGCGACGAGAGCACCAGCGGCCACCAAAGTCCGAGCGTCGCCGGCTCGCAAGAGTCCCCTAGGACGGACCGTCAACGAGCTACGACGACCGTCAACCCATCATCTCGTCGGATGGCTGATGGTCCCCAGCGCACCGTCAAAGTCAACCGAAGTCGCGAGCGGCAGCAGCAGGAGACGCGCGATCTGCGCGTACAGGTCGCTCATCTGAGCGAGGAGCTTGCGCGCCTGCAAGCGCTGGAACTGCGGACCGTGCGAGCTGAGCGCGGCGTCGTGGTGAACACTAGTGCGATGTGGCAGTGCACGGCGAAACGACAGTTCCATTCGCGTAGAAAGGCGGAGCGAGTGAATGTGCAGCTGCGCGAGCTATTGAAGGCGCAATCGGCCCAAGTCGAACAATTGACAAGAGCTCTCCAGCGCGCTGAGCGCATTCGGCAGGTGAGACCTTTGATGATGGTTTTTTCGTAAATCCTCAAGTTTTCCGTGATGGTTGACATCTCTCTCTCTGTTGAATAGAATGCTATCATGTCGATCGGAATGGTGGCTTGCCCGCGCGCCATGCTACCGAACACGCTGCCAAACGACCAGGAGCTGGCGCATCGACTGGCGAAAATGACGGCCGAGTGGCATGTTCCGTATAGGCACTACCCCCGATTTTCGGACCGCCACCGAGGACAGGAGTTTTTCGACGATCCGCTAATCCGTCAGGAAGCAGACGATGAGTTTCTGGACTTTCACGGTAGTTCGGTCCATCCAGTGCCCAAAGAACGCATGGAACAGGAGCTGTGGAAAATGTTTACCAGGCTGCAGGTCGCCGTCGAAGACGTCTCACTCGAATCGGACTCGTGTGGGTTTGGCGACGAGTATTCCGGATCGTTCCAGGCTACTTCTCGAACCTGTGGGGTCGTTGGTGTGCTGGATTCGCGCTACCGGGTGCGGCGGTTCCGCAACCAGCACGGTGAGCAGGTGATCGCGCTGACGGCGTGCGGCAAGCCAAGTCTCGTGCGCCAGTCTCGAGGGCACGCGACCAATTGCGAAGTCGTCGAGGTGGATGCTCTGGTGTGCGAAGATACGTGGCTCCGCGTGATGGATGGTCGAGGCTCGTCATCCACTGGTCAATCGTCACCACTGACGGTTGTACAGCACCTGCGGCACACTCGGATCCGTTTAGGTGATGAAGCTCGTCACGACCGTCAAGTTGTTGAGGCGCTCAAGACGTTTCTGATTCACGTGTCAAAAGAAGCCGTCGGGTATGGCGAAGTAGTGAGCGAGCAAAAGTGTATGAGCTAAGATATTCCAGTTCTTTGGTGGGAACTAGTGGTGATACATGTAAGCAAGCTGACTTGGTGTCTAGCTCAGAGGGTGATTTGTAGTTGTTGGGCTGTCTGATGGTATCGGTGGCGTAGAGAGTCGACTGATGATCCACCAGATTTGACGGACGGAGCTGCTGCCCAAACTCACCCCCGTGTATCCGTTGGATCCTTTGGACTCTAGAGAGGAAAAAACGAAGAATGCGCTGCAACGGTGGGTCGTTCGACTCTTTGTCTGCACACCAGGTTTCGAAGGAGGTTGACCAGCAGAACAGCGGTGGTTCTTGTCTGAGAATCCCAATGTGTTCCTCCCGGCTATCGTCCAGGGCAAAGTCTCCAGCGCTTAGACGATCAGCCTCCACGACTCGACATGATAGTTTGTCAGACTGCAAATTCTAGATTCGACTGATCGTCAACTGACGGTTCGAGCTGGATGCTAGTATTCTAATCACGCTCGACAATGATCAGGGGGACTGCGGTGTAGCGGGGTCTTTCGCCTTGGAAACACACTTCACTCATTTCGTGGCTGTTCCGTCAATAGTACTACACTGTTTCATATTTCGAAGTATTGCGCTCACTTGGCGGAATTATAAGTTAGGCTTGAAACTACGGGGTCTGCGTTGATCGGCTCCGATTCATCTTGTGGCTTTGTACCAGATCGCGCTCCACCTGGGGTCTGGCCTGGTGGTACTGGGCCGCTAAGGCGGCCGCCACAAACTTATGCAGCGCTTGTGCTTGCGCACGATTGGGCTGTTGGGTTCCAATCTTCTGGATTCGCAGTCGGCGCACGTGGTGGGCGATGGTCAGCGCAGAGAGAGAGCACTTGGTCTCGTCACCGTCGTACACGCTGACGATTCGGATCCACGAGTCTTCACAGAGCAAGGCGTCAACGTCGGATCCGCCCTCAATTTTCACACTGATCTTGCCGCACACACTCGATACCACCAATACGGCTCCGTCGTCGGTCAACAGTTTGCGGCGCACACAGCGAGCGTCCATGGCTCCGTTGAGGTCGCTGGTGGACAGCGTAACTTTCAAACGGCTGTCTAGAGTGTCGTCGCTGATGATATCACCGTCCTAAATGTACATAATACCATCAATTACTGTGAACGGATCCGGATCTGAAAAGCTGACTAAAACACACCATCGTCTGCAAGTAGCCGCGTGTCGTGACGCTCATTGATGTTAAAAAATTCCAGATCGCATCTTCGACGTTCCGTGCGGCAAAGCGATACACCGTGCCGGCCATGACATTGAGGGCGGCATCTAGCTCGCCAGAGCGCTCGGCCCAGGCGTCGATCCATTGCCAGTCGCGGAGGTTGTGATGATAGTCCACGAGCCGGGGGTCCTGGAAAAATCGCCGCCACCGGTCGCACGCAGTGTCCAGTCGGTCCAGCATCCTCCCCCACAGAAGCGACGACCGGTCTCGCAGCGCATGGCTTTCATCAACCATCGCCTGTCCAGCAGTTTAATACATCCCCATGCACGGCAATACAGCAATGGAGCGGGTGAGTGGACGACCGTAATTTCTGGTGTGGAAAGCACAAATTCTTCCGAGCTCACCTTGCACTCGGATTGGCTGACGGCATGCGCGAGCTTCCTGGCAACCGCGCGGTGGCTCTTCAGCTCGTCTCGTAGCTTCCGATTCAGTTGCTCGGCGCGCCGTTTGGCGCGCAGCTCGTGCGCCGCCAGCGTTTGCCAGATCCGCAGCGAAGTGAGCTCTTCGGATCGGCGCCGTAGCTCCTCGCGTCGACGCGTCAGCCGCGCCACCTGGAGCTTTAGTACATAAATCTCGTCTGCTATCTCGCTTGACGCGGAGTCGCATGCGCTCTCTTGGTCACCGTGGCAGGCGGACACGCCATTCTTGTCGTCATCTACGACGCTGATCCGCGGCGGGGCCACCTCCATTGCGCGGAAGACAATTGAGTCGAACCTGAGGATCTGAGGTGCAGACTATTTAGACTCCAAATTGGAGACCACAGTATCACAAATCGCAGGTGTGTGAGCTGGCTCTCTGAGACCAACACCAACTCAAACGCTGTTGAAGATGAGGTGGAGGGGGAGCCTAACGTGATAACAGAGACTTTGGCAAAGATACGTACAGGGCAAAGAGTCTTTGCCTCCTGTGCCCTGCAATACAAACAGGGTGTGATTACACGTGTGATAAGTTATGAGTTAATGACATTTAGGATTCGGTGGGTGACTCATGTGGACCGTCCATCAGATTTGCTGGGCCAAGCATGAGTCTGCGTTCCGTCACTTCTTGGCCCCATCGCAGCTCGTTCTCGGCCAAGTGAGCAAGAAACCGTTTCACAGCATTCACTTGCGAGCGAGCGGGTCGATCCGGTCCGAGAAATTGCACGCGCGACCGTCGAACGTGCTGGACGATGGTAAGCGGCGTTGACCGTCGACTACCGTCACCTTCGCTCGCGTCGACGACCCGAAGCCACGAATCTTCAAACACGACGGCGTCGATGGGGATGAGCTCTGAGTCCACCGCTGGGCCACTGGTCCGCTGGAGACCCGGGCGGCCACACATTGTCGACGTGAGCACGAGCTCGCCGAGCTCATTACGGAACCGCTGCTTCATGAGCCGCGCGTCTAAAATGCCGAGTAAGCCGTCGTTGTGACACATTGCTCGAAATCCACCGCGCAGTGTATCTCGCGTACTCTGGAAGGTGGTGGCCAATGAAAAGTTCTCTTCCGTGCACGACAATGTGAGAAAGTACTGCCACAAATTGTCCTCAATGATGTGCTTGGCGAACGGAGCCGCCGTGCTGGCACGAATGTCGAGCACTGTGTTGGTGTGGTCGTCTCGTACGATATTCGTCTCGAAAAAGTGTATCTCCCGCGGGCTCTCGGGCTGATGATGGAACCGAGAACAGTGCGCGAACGGCACACTCCACTGCAACGAGATCTTGGCTAGCCGCAGCTCCAATTCCTGGTCGCTGGCGGCATCGCAAAGCGCATTGGTCGGAGTGAGCACTGGTAACAATGCTGTGAGGAGAGATGCCTGTCCGCATATAAATGTACATTCAGACACTGACTGGGAACCGAGCACAGGGATGGAATAGAACATTTACCTGGCGCACCCGCGCAGCATACTCCATGGCGCGCTGGAGCTCCTCAATCGCCAGGGCTTGGGACGCCACGAGATTTCGCAGCTTGGCGTTCAATGCCTCGGCTCGTCGGCGGGAGTTAAACTGGCGACGCGTCGCACTTTCCCACGCGGCCAATCCCGCGTCGCTCTCACGAGCCGCAGGATCCGCCTCATCCCGAACGACCAATAATTTCTTATTCCGTCGCATTTGGAGCCGATCCAGTTCGTGGCTCAGCTGAACGATTTGCTGTTGGAGCTCCGTCATCTCCTGCTTCTGTCGCTCGCGGCTGCGGTTGATGGTCACGGCGCGCTTCGGCCCCGGCGAGCGGTCGCTGGGTGTGCTGCTTGAGTCGGTAGCGCCGTCGGCGTCGTTTTTCGGCTTTCGGCGTCGGCCGAAGCTCGGGGTTGGACCGATCGGATGGACAATCTGTTGGCTTCGATTGAGCGCGCTGGTGTCGTCCCACTCCCCGAGCAGCGACAGCGCGGCGCCAAGGAACTCAGGTTCGTCGTCCCACCATGACATCTCCATTGCTGTACTCACATCAACAAATCGGTCCAGTTGTCCCGCCCCGTGATGGAGACAGGAGACGGACTCAGATCTGAAGACCGTCTTCAAAATCTGATGCGTGTGCGGTGACCTACCCTGATGTGCCAATTGCAGCCAATCAAGTTTGCCAACGGGAAACTTGATACCATTCGCAAGGGATAGGCTTGGTAGCCCTTCCAGGAGCTCATTATTGCCCCAACATGGCAAGCCGACCAACAGCCGCCTCGTTCTCTCTCAGTAGCTCGATGAATGTGCAAATACCGTAGCGAGGCAACGCTCATATAGGTAGGCAGCTTGCTCCAGGAGCATTGACTCCCGATCCGAAGAAGAATTGAGTTCCGTGTTCCCCGTGCCAACCAGCGAGGAATCTCGCCCACTGTTCTCCCCTGCTCATTCGTGCCAATCCATGCGGTCTGGTCTCCTCCCATTTGATTGGCCAGTCCAGTCCCAATCGCGATCGTCAGGCCAGATGGTGAGTCGCCCGTGTGAAGCACTAGGAGGGGAAAACGCACTGGAATCAGCTTGCCGTTGAAAACGCGACTCGACCAGAGAAGACAGACAAGAATGGACGCGTGGGCGCGAGACGACGCGCAGCTCCCACCGGCCTGCGTGGTGCTCGGGTTCGCGGAATGGTACAGCGAGCCACAAGCGCACGAGTCCTCCCTGACAGTGACTACAGGCGAACTGCAAGGAATGGCGCTGCAGCAGCAGCAGCATGGTCTCAGTTACGAGCACGACCCGAGCAATGTCAATTTCTTCGCTGTTGGCAGTGACGACGCCACAACGAGCTCTGGGTCGCCGCCGCGGACGAGGAAGAAGCGCGCGTCCAGCGCGAGTGCGCCGACCCGGTCGGTCAACCTCAGTCGCGAGCGGCGCAAGAAGGAGATCGCGAGCTTGAAGCGTATGATGACGGAGCTGCAGGGCGAGCTGGGCCAGCTGCAGCATCGACGCGATGAGATGCTGAGGGTCCACGTTGAAGAAGCCACGGGCCAGCTCATGAGCGTCGCGCCCGTGTGGGAAGGACTGGCCAAGCGCCAGTTCCAGGCGCGTCGCAAGGCCGAGATGGAGATGGCCAAGCTCAAAGCCATGCTCGCAACGCAGGCTCAAGTGGCCAAGGAACTAATCCAAGTGATCGAGCGAGCCCAGCAGATCGAAGCGGTTCGTGGTACTGGTATTAATGATATGACGTTGGACTTTCAGTGTCTGATGATGTCTTACTTATGCTGTGTCCCTCAGCGTGAGGATTCCATGCGGTCAATCATCAAACCGCCACAAGGTCGCCACGTGATTTCGGTTCAAATGCAGCTCGATCGACTGAATATTCTCTGCGGTCAGTGGTTCGTCGCGCTGTCGTGGCACGCCGAGATCCACAATCGCCGGCTCAATTTCCTCGAGTCCAAAGTCGTGAGTGACGACGGATTGGAGACCGTGCTGGACGTCTACTCGAACCAGGCATTCCCGTTTTCCGTTGCACAAGTGGAGGAAGCGATCTGGAATGTTTTCCATTCGGAATCCTCTGAGTCCGCCTACGCGATCAAGCAGGTTCGTTTGTTTGTTGGGTGGCCGTCCACACTTTGATTGACCATCCACGAATTGTGATTGACCAACCACTGCCATTTGTTGTTCATTCGTAGGAATGCGAGACGACAAATGATACACTGATCGCCCACTTTCGATCAGTTACTGACCGCCAAGGCGTGCAAGGAGCACTGACGGGGGCCTACGTCACGCGCCGCTTCCGAAACAACCAAGGCCATTTCATGACGGCGTCCAATGTCCACGGCTCCTTCGGCTCGGAAGACCGAGCTGACCGTGAAAATGACGGCTACATTTTGATGGAGGACACGTGGGTACGTGTGTTAGATGTCCGCGACATGCCCGGTACGATCACAGACGCAGACCCATCGACGCCGTTGACAGTGCTTCAGCACGTGCGTCGATCGCGCATACGGTTTACGGGTGATTGCGGGGTCGGTGATGCTCGAATTCGAGGTTTGATGGCGGTGCATGTGGCGCTGACGGAAGCAGAGCTGCGCTGGGGCCAGCTGACCATCGAGAGCATGCTCATGACTGGTGACTCTGGTCATTGAAATCTCGTAGCTTGTTGTTGACCTTGAAGTTTCGAAGTTGTGCTGCAAGCGTCGCCGGGGCGTCGACCCTACTGCTGCTCTCAGGGGTAAATGGGAGGAACCATCCGATTTCGCGAGCGCTGCCAAATGGATGTTGAAAAGTATCGTTTGAATGTGACGTGTAAGTGGCTCCATATAAGTACACTGTTGATTGGTTTGATTCAACAGACTTCCAGGTGCACTAGGATGTTGGACTCGATGGAGTAGGGAATATGCTTGTCAAGAACCAACTTTTTCTTTGCAAAGGCTAATTCTCCAGAAAAAAGGAAAAACAAATCCAGTCCTAGATAACTTCGTTTTGAGGTGAATTATCCGATGATATAAAAGTGTTTCAGCTTTTTCTTCTAGACGAGACTAATCAAGCTAACTAATCAAGCTGGTGTACAGTGCAGTACAGTCCCACCTTGCAGATGTGTTGAGAGTTTTCCTGGACGATTCGTCTCTGCCTCGAGAGCGACAAACCATCAATTGCGGCACTTCATCACTTCACGACTACACCTATTCAAACCGACAAACGAGGTCGCTTCGTCACAGGCCGAAGAAGGACAACTTCGCATCGAGCGCGTCACGCCATGGACAGCAGAGATGGATGGGCTTTGGTTGACGCTGATATCATGGACGAGCTCCTCGAGTATTTCGCCGTCGACCTCGACTCGGATGTGGCCGACGCGTCGCGCGTGGCGGTCTCCGATAAGGAGAACAATGCAGGAAACACTCTCGTCGGTATCAGCTACCCACATTGTGTCAAGACATCTAATACTAACAGCGACGAGGGCACTACGCTCATGCCCACGGATACGCGGCCGGGCAGGAAAACGTTTTCCGCTGGAGCCAGCGCTCGCTCCATCAACGTCAGCCGCGAGCGCAAAAGACAAGAGATCGACGAGCTCAGGCGCTCGGCGGTTGCGCTTCAAAGGCAGCTCGAACGGCTACAGCAGCACCGAGACGAGATGCTGCGGTCGCATCGCGTGGGTTCGACCGGCCAGCTAGTGACAGCCGCGCCCGTGTGGGAAGACATGGCCAAGCGCCAGTTTCAAGCACGAAAAGAGGCCGAGATGGACACCACCAAGCTGCGACGGCGACTCGCACAGCAAGCGCTAGTCACTCAGAAGCTCATCTACATCATCTGCCAGGCACAGCATCTCGAAAAGGAATGCGTTTATAAACGTAGACCAGTCCTGGCTTATTCAGCTGACCGTTCAGTAATTGCTGATATTTTCATGTTTTCTAGAACTCAACCGGCTTGGTGCTGCTGCCGCCGCCGTCTCCCTCCAGACACCACCGCCCAGTCCAACCGCAGCTCGACCGGCTGCCAGCTCTGTGCGCACAGTGGTTCATCCCGCTCTCGTGGTACGCGCAAAAGCACAGCACGCAGCTTCAGTTCCTCGAGTCGTTCGTCCTTAGCGACGATGGCGTCGAGACGGTGGTGGACATTTGCGCCAACCAGGCGTTCCCGTTCCCAGTGGCACACGTGGACCAAGCGATCTGGGAGTTGTTCCAGGCCGAACGCACGGAGGAAGACTACGCGTACGCACAGGTACGCTGAATAAACCCGCCGTGCATCTATGAGCTGATCAGGCTGATTCAGTATGTTGAATGTTGGTTACCAAAGAATCCAGAGATCTCGCCCGACACGATCACCAGCAATTTCACCATCACGACCAACCGTGACGGCGTGGACGGATCCATGAGTGGCACGTACGTCTCCCGGAAATTTCGCAACGACCATGGTCAATCAGTGATCGCGTCCACGACCTGCGCGAGCTTTGATGGTGTTGACGGCAGCCATAGCTTTGATCTGACAGAAGATACGTGGATGCGGACTCTGGACGCTCGCACGCTGCGTGGTGCGTTCTCCGTAGCTGATTCCACCGAGCTGACGATTCTCCAACACGTGCGTCGCTCGCGGATCCGCCTTGTGGACGGCTTAGGATCAGAGAGCAAGGGTCGAGTGAGGGAGCTCATGCAGCTGCATCTCAAGCTGGTCGAGACACAGCTGCGGTGGGGCCAGGACGGCATGGAGAGCCAGCTCATGCAGAGATTTACTAGTTCTAGGAGCCCCCCCATCGGCTGATATCTACCCGTTACAAATTCTGCGTTGAAATGATGTCCTACGGCGCAAGTCATGTCATATCGAACATCAGACAACCGATTTTCAACCATTCGTATTGATACTTGCACTGTAAACTACGGTACGTTTTTTTCAAAGCACGACTTCATACGCTTCTCTGTTTTCAATCGATATTTGACCGAACTTGTCCAGCAACATATTCTCGACCATCTGCTCGCCGCGCTTGACCTCGTCTTCTACTTGCACCATCAAAAATTCCGTGAGCGCTCCAACGCGGCGTGTCGCTTCCTCAGTCCCGGCTTGGTCTGCCGCCAAATGCCGCTGCCCAAAGCGAATGTACATGCGTCGCACGTGCTGCACGACTGTCAATGGGCACGACAACTTGGGTCCACCAATGCTGTGCGACTCGACGATGCGAAACCACGCGTCCTCGTCCAGCGCGACGTCGTCCAGCAGCTTGGAGACGCACTGCGGCTCGCTGTACATGTGCGACACCAAGAGCAGATTGCCCTGCGGACAGCGCAGTCGCTTGCACACATTCTTGCCGTCAAACTTGACGCGATGCGTGTCGATCGTCGTGACCACGCGGAAGACGCTGACTATCGCATCGTCGCGCGGCTCGCAGTGCTGCGCCCACCAGAGCCCTTCCTCCTCAGTGGATTCCTCCATAAAGAATTGCCACTTCATCTCCTCCACTTGCTCTTTCGGGAACGGCACCGCGTAGCTGCTGAACACGTCCACCACGGCCTCACTACCGTTGTCTTGAAGCAGCTTCATGTCGAAGAACCGAATCGAACTACCGTCGCTGAACCGCGGACATCGCGCAAACGCGGATTCCCACTGTAAACACAGCCCATCCACTCGCTTGAGCTGGTCTTGTTCCGAGACCTTCTGGCTAATGTCGATCGCGAGTCGATCGCGTGGCCACTTGAGCGAGATGAGCCCTTCCGCGTCGTCGCGCTGCTTCTTGCTCTGCTCCTCGGCCGAGCGGATCGCCACCAGCAGATCTTCTGCAATCCGCATTTGCGTCTCCAGCATGCCTTTCAGCTTGGCGTTGAGCAGCTCGGAGCGCCGCAATTCGCGCACTTGGCGCGTAGCGAGCACTTCCCAGATCACCGCGACGCTGCGGATCTCGCCCGATTCGCTGAGGTGCGCGCCCAGCATCTGGTCGCGGCGGTGCTGCAGGATCAAGAGCTGCGCCTCGAGCTCGGCCACTTTGCTGCGCAAGTAGCGCGCCTCGTCGCGCCGCCGCTCGCGGCTGACATTGATCACGCGCCGCTGTCGGCTTGTCGCGGTCGCGGTCTTGGTCGTTGGCTTCGACTCGGTGTCGTCGTTGCTCGTGGACGAGGTGGCGGTGGCTGTGGTGGTGGCGTCAATGCGCAGCGCATCCACAAAAGACGACGCAGTTGCGGTGGCGACGGCTGCTGGTTGGTGCGGACGCGGCGGATCTTCCTCGGCCGCCGCGAGCAAGAAGAGCGTGGCCTTGAGCAACTCTGGGTCTTCGTGCCACCAGTCCATCTATTGCGCGTTGGGTGACAGTTTCTCAGTTTCCCATCAGCGGAGGGTGGGAGTGAGTGAGGACGCGAATAGCCAGGAATGCCAGAATGTGAGTAGTAAGGTATTCCGCACCAAAAAATGATGGCTACATTCTGTCAAAACCAAATACAAGGAGCTCATTTTTCTACCAGAAACAATATTTGTGTGTACTGCTAACGATATGGATCCGCTGCTTTACAATGTACTTCTCATTTTTTTCATTAGCATGCAAAAGAAAGGACCCCCTCTACTCTGCTTGGCAGTAGCTTTGCGCGAATCGACATGTGCCCAAACTGTCCAGCAGCATATTCTCCACGGCTTGCTCGCCACGCTTGACTTCGTCTTCCACTTGCTCCATCAGAAAGGTGGTGAGCATGGCCACACGGCGGCGGGCATCTTCCATTTCGGGTTGATCGCCCGCGGGAGGCTGCTGTCCAAAGCGGATATACATACGTCGAACGTGCTGCACGACCGTCAACGGGTACGCGAGCTTGGGACCGCCAAGATCGTGCGAATCCACAATCCGGATCCACGAGTCCTCGTCCAGTGCGACGTTGCTCAGAAACTTGGAAGCGCATTGCGGCTCACTGTACATATGGGCGACCATGATTGCGTGGCCATGCTGTGGGCAGTGCAGGCGCTTGTACACGCTCTTGCCATCAAACTGAACACGATGCGTGTCGATCGTCGTGACTACGCGGAAGACGCTGATGACGGCGTCTTCTCGTGGCTCACAGTGCTGTGCCCACGAGAGACCGTTCTCCTCGGCCGTTTCTTCTAGGAAGAATTGCCATTGCATCTCTTCCACTAGCTCTTTCGCGAATGGCACGGCATAGCTGCTGATTACGTCCACCACGGCCTCGCTTGCACTGTCTTGTACCAGGTTGATATCGAAGAAACGGATCGATCTGCCGTCGCTGAACCGCGCGCATCGATTAAAAACGCCCTCCGCTTGCAATGAGAGCCGCTCCAGTCGCGCGAGCTGGTCTTCTTCGGACACTTTCTGGCTTATATCGATCGCCAGTCGGTCGCGCGGTCGCTTCAGCGAGATGAGACCTCCCGCTTCGTCGCGCTGCTTCTTGCTCTCCTCTTCCGCTTTGCGAATAGCCATCGTCAGATCGTCAGCGATGCGCATTTGGGTCTCCATCATCTTTTTGAACTTGGCGTTGAGCAGGTGAGACCGTCTCAGCGCGCGCACTTGACGCGTCGCAACCTGTTCCCAGACGACGGCGACGCTGCGGATCTCGCCCGCATCCGTTAGATGAGCACGTAGCATTTGCTCGCGGCGGTGCTGCAAGATCGAGAGTTGTGCCTCGAGGTCGGCCACTAGGCCACGCAAGTAGCGCGCCTCATCGCGCCGCCGCTCGCGACTCACATTGACCACGCGCTGCATGCGTCCGTTCTTGACCAGTTGCTGAGCCTTTCGCGGTTTGGTGTCTTCTTCGCCCATTGAGGAGGTGGTGGTGGCATTATCGAAGAGGTGCGGATCCGGACGTGGCATGATGGGGGTGCTGAGATGCGGTAACAGATGGGTTGGATCGTCCTCCGCCGCCGTCAGCATGAAGAGCGTCGCCTTGAGCAGCTCCGGGTCCTCGTGCCACCAGCTCGAGTTCATGATCATCTTAGTAGGAGAGGACACACGGCTCCGACTTAGTTTGCGTTCGCCGGCGCCGTGATCTCTCCTTGGTAGACCAGGTTTGATTGCCACCTGAGCGCATGCTGTTCCCGCCAGAATGTGACCAAACTGGGCCTGCGAGATTTGCACCATTTGTCACATTTTGTCATAAAAGGCAATTGTCAACACTCCAGATGCGTCCTGGCTGCTCTGACAGACTCAACATCCTCGTCGCGATTGGCGCTAATCCATTCTACACCGAGGGAATCACAAAAATTGCAGCCAGCAAATTTTGCTAGCTGCAATTTTGTTTTTCCGTAGACGCACTGGAAACCAGATATTTACCAGGCGAGCCAGTCCAGTCCATGCTGGACTCGAGGATGTGGACCACCAAGCCTTTTCATCTTCCACACCGCGTGCACTTCGAGGAATAGATCACACGGAGCTCAGCCGCTGAGCCCCGTTTGAAGGAAGCGACGTAGAAGTAGAGACGAGACCACACAATATGCAGTGAAGTGGGCCGTTGAGTCCGAGCCAATATACTGTATTTTGGAGACTAATCAAAGACGCGAAGTCCAGCCTGATGCGGGTCAATCGCCGTGGTGTGGCGATGACCAGGGAGCCAGTTTCTCTTACGCCTCGAGTCATGCACTGTATCATGGAAACTGATTTACCAAAGAACTATGTCAGTTTCAAGGGTTAATAAGTTAACATCTGACCACGATATACGTAATTGAAAGCATGTCAGCATTAACAAAAGTTGCTCGTTTAGGGTGCCATGCCTAAATTCTCATACAAAATACCAATGGTTGCAGTAAAAGGTGTGTCATGACATATCCGAGTTTTTTTGACTGGAAAAAGGTCTGAATTCCTAACCGCGAAAGAAGGGCCGTTATCTGAAGCACAACTATGCCAGTGACTAAGACGGTTTCCAGAAGTGGGTTCAACCTGGCCTCAAAGTCTTCTTTTCTTGAAGGGGCTCTGCGCTCAGTATACCATTTCGCAATTTTAATCCGGGAAATATACCAGTCCCAAAATATATGAGGTCAGTATACCATTTATGACATTATGCTCCAATTATATGCGAAAAAATACCATGGGGTAGTTTTCAAAACTTTTCTTTTGTAAATTCGGGGAATATACCACAGTGCCGTTCAGCCTCCGACGCTTCACTTATTCTTGCACGAGCGCTTGTTGTGACCCTTCTCCTTGCACGACGTGCACGTGTAGA
>JAADWZ010000476.1:0-25085 GCA_023336445.1 Pythium dissimile
AGCACGACAATCGTCACATCCTGGAAGGCCTCCCACATGAGCTCCAGTAGGCCTTTCGACCGCGGCGGCGGGATGTAGTTGGACCCGAACGTCTCCTCGCGCTTCTGCAGGTCGCTGGGGTTGTTGCCATCGAGCCCCTTGTGGATGTCGACGCCTAGCGCGGCTGCCACGCCGTCGATGTTGCCCAGCTTGGCGAGCTGTTCCTGCTGGTGCTCGTGCGGCGTCTCCACGAGCCGGATGAGATCGGCCGTGGCGAGCTTGAAGGAGGGCGCGCTCATCCTACCCAAGTTGGAGGGATCGACGGCTGCGCTCTCGGGTGACTTGGTGCCAGAATTTGAGTTGTGAAGTCGGCGTTTCACGACAAAACTAACTCGTTGATCTGTCGGCGAAACTGACGCGAGGGCTTGACAGAGATCCAAAGCCATTTTCCCATGGAGAAAACCACAACGAATCCGTGTCGATCGCCCAGAATAGCCAACGCCCTCTCCGGAGAACAGAGTTGGAGCTCAGATAGGTGATGGATCGTCTGGAGTGCAACATCAGAAACGCTCGGATCAGTCTGCTGGGATGCTGCGTCTAAAGAGAGATCCGAGCTGATGCTGTGGAGAATGGGACATGAGTAGCTTTATCTACGATGCAATGACGCTGGGAGTTGGCTTCATTCTTTACGCGAGGTCTAATCTAAGACGATACGTCAGTCTACCCTGGTAGAGAGCTGTCCAGGGGCGAGGGTCGTGGTCAACGTACACAAGCGAAGTTCGAGTATGATTCTGCCACTCTCTGGACAAAAACATCCAGAAATCTGACCAATCGCCCAATGTTCTTGAAGTCTGACCCGTTGATCTTCTCGTGCCTCTTGTCACGAACCGGCGCCGCCATTAAACAGTCGCTCGCTAGCTTCCGGGAAAAGATCCCGCGCACCGCAGCAGCGCACACTCGCGTCCCAACGCGGCGGGCGACGGGTCGCGACGGCGCGTGGCTGCTCATGGCGACTATGAGTGGGCGGAGCGCACAGACGCCGCCGCTTCCGGGGCCTTCGTAGTCGCTCGTTGACGACCTGCTGCGTGGAGGCGGCCCAGTACTCACGCACAAGAGCATGAGCGCAAAGCCAGCAGAGCACGTTTGAGCGCAGAGGACGATTCGTCATTCGACATCTTACTCCGAGCGTCTCACATCACCTCCCCCAAACACCCCGATCCAAGAACCAAGCCGATGGTGTCGTTGAAAGCGATCTTACTGGGCGTGCTGAGCTCCTCCGCACTGGCGGCGGCCTACGCGCCCGACTGGATCACGCTCAGCGGCCAGCTGACCCAGATCGCGTACGACGGCAAGACGCTCTGCGGCGTCAAATCAGCCGGTAACATTTGATGCGCCAACCAGAACTTGGAGAAGGACCCCAACTGGCGCCAGATCCCTGGCGGACTCAAGTGGGTCGCGGTCTGGGGCGACAACCTCTGGGGCGTCAACAGCAAAGACGACATTTGGACGGGCAAAAAAAACAATCAACGGCGACCCGCAGTGGCGCCAACATGAAGAGCCAGTGGTTCATCCACACGTCCGAGAGCATCAGCAATGATCCTTTGAACGTGATGATGGCGCGCGCATTGCAGCTGCCGGGCAAGCTCAAGCAGATCTCCACGGACGGCAAGCAGATCTGTGGCACCAACTCAGCCTACGATATTTGGTGCGCGGAAGACGATATCACGACCCACCCCAACTGGCGCCAACTGCCTGGAAAGCTCATGCAGGTTGACCTCAGGGACGGCATGATCTACGGCACGGCGTTCGCGGCACCATCTGGTTCGGCATGTCGAATGGAGAATCCAGCTTCACGCAGATCGAGGGCGGTCTGCGTCAGGGCGTGTTCGACGGCGAGATGCTCTGTGGCGTCAACTCGGCCAACGACATTTGGTGCGCTGACAACCGCCTCAAGACCAAACCCAACTGGCGTCAAATTCCAGGCAAGCTCACTCAGGTCGTGGTGGAAGCCGGTCGCTTGTACGGTGTTAACAGCGGGTCCACCACCTTCCTCCGCTGGTTCACGAAGCCTGCTCTGACCTAAAATGCCGTGGATGTGTCGAAGCCTTCAAGCTCCTTCAGTCTCTGGACGGGCTGGCGTCAACGGGAGCGCAAACTGCGTCAAGTCAACTATGACGGCAAAACGCTTTGCGGCGTCAACACGGCTGACGACATTTGGTGCGCGACCACGGGCTTGGATGGCAAGCCCAACTGGACGCAAGTGCCCGGCAAGCCTATCCACGTCGTGGTCTGGGGCGACCGCCTCGTGGGTGTGAACAGTGCCAACGACATCTGTGTCGGCTTCTCGTCGGGCGACCCTCGCTGGGTGAAAGTGCCGGGCAAGCTCAAGCAGATCTCATTCGACGGCAAGCAGTTCTGCGGCGCCAATGTGCTCAACGAGGTCTGGCGCACCGACACTAATTGACGCAAGTTGTCTGGAAGCCTCAAGCACGTGGTTGTGCGTGAAGGCGTCCTGTATGGCACCAACGTAAACGACAACATCTGGACTGGCCGCTCCCAGGGCAGCCCCATGTGGAAGCAGCTGCAGGGCCAGCTCAAGAACCTCGAGTTCGACGGCACTCGCCTCTGCGGCACCAATAGCACCGACGATATCTGGTGCACCGACTCGGGGCTGCAGGCCGGAACCCCCAACTGGCAGCGGATCGACGGCAAGCTCCGCTACGTGAGTGTCAACGGCGGGCGCCTCTTCGGCGTCAACGGTGGGTTTGACATCTGGGCGCGTCGACCTCTTGTAAGCGACGCGGAAGAATGGAGAGAGCGAAAGCTCTGCGTTTGAGTGCGGTCAGACGTTTGGGTCAAATTTCAAATTGTGGCGGCTGTGGATCAAATCTGATACTGTACTGTCTATCGAACCTAATAAAATCATGCAAAGTGATGATAGCTGAGTTGATCAATTCAGAATTGAATTGCGGTTATCCACGAATTGTGTTGGTCTCACTGCTTGGCAGCCAACCAATCGATTGCATTTCTCGAAAAGCCGCAGGCAGCTTGAGATTTGCATCATTCGCCGTTTTCCATCCGAAGTGCCTTTTGCCTTAGCTGTGTGTTTCACAGCATCACTGGACGGGGAAGCCGTTGATGATTTTCAGTTTGTCCAATTACTGAATGAGCAGATCTTTTCGCATTTGATCTCGCTATGCGTCAATCGAACCTGCTGAGGCTTCCCATCAATAATTCACTTGTAGCATGGACTTTGAGCTAGTGGAACGATTCAGCACCAACTGCACAATAGGCGACACAACAGTTCTGACTTGCCGCAGACGATAGAACCTTGGCTGCCGCAGGTCACTGGAATGGAACTCGTTGTCAACGTATTGTTCGTGTATCATCATATTAGTAAATTGTCTAGTGTACTCGACGTGAAAATGTGAGAGGGTCACCGCGCCACTCGTGCGGGTTGGGGGGGGGGTCTAGGTCTCGGCGGAGAGCGCCTGCAACTGGATGCTGCGTCGTCCAGTGAACGCCGACTCGAGCATCTCGTCCTCGTCCACGAGGAAGGAGTTGGTCGTGTCGCTGATGTAGCTGAACTTGCCGAACGTGTCGTTGTCGGCGCTGCTCATCTTCCGTGCGCGGGCGGTCGAGCTCGGCGTCTTCCATGGGAAGATGATGTTGAAGATGCTGCCCGTGGACGCGGTCTTGGAGGCCAAGTACTTGTCAAAGTTGATGTCCGGGTTCTTGGCCTTCTCTTCCTCCAGAGTGAGCGGCGCCGGCATCCATGGCGGCTGAATCTTTTTGCGCAGAACGAGGTCCCACTGCAAGTCGCGGAAGAACGGGTGCGTGAGCACATCGCTCGCTTGTCTGGCTCCGAGTCGCTTGGTCGGGTCTTTCTCGAGCAGACCGAGAATGAGACTCTTCGCGTCCGGGGGAATGGCGGCCTTTGCGGGGAATTTAACCGGGTCCTTCTCGATGAGCTTGTACAGCACCGACACGTTAAGATGGTGGAACGGACGTTTGGCGAGCAGCATCTCGTAGATCAAGATGCCCAGGCACCACCAGTCGACCGCCTTTCCGTAGTCGCGCGATCGCTTTGGCTTGAGGAGTTCCGGAGCAGTGTAGGCTGGCGAGCCAGCCATCGTGCGAGCACCGCTGAGCTGGGCGACGTTGGTCTTCGAGAGCCCAAAGTCCACCAGAGCCACGTTCCCAACGTCGTCGATCATGATGTTGTCTGGCTTAAGGTCGCGGTAAACGATGTCGCACGCGTGCAGGTGGCACAGTGCCAGAACAATCTGCGCGGCGTAGAACTTGACGCGATTGATGTCGAGCGGGATCTTGATGCGGTGCTCCTTATTGGCGGAGAAGCGGTTCATGTGCGTGTAGAGGCTTCCCCCGGGATAGTACTCCATGCCCAAGAACACTCGCGAATTGCTCTGGAAGGCGAATCGTAGCGGCGCGATGAACGGGTGGTGAATGTCGCGCAGAATGCGCATCTCGGTCTTGGTGCGAAGCTTGTCGTAGTTGGACATGGACCCTTTTTCCAGAATTTTGACCGCGAAGATCTCGCCCGAACTCTTGCGCTCGGCCAGTACCACCGTGCCGAACGTGCCTTTGCCCAGCACGCGGTTGACGTGGAAGTGCTGGATAGACAGCGACAGCACGCGCTTGGACGTGGACGCCTGGTGCGTGCGGTCTGACTTGGCGGACTTCTTGTCCGCGTCAGTCATCTGGAACGCCATGAGGTCCACTTCGATCTGCATCTGGATGCTGAGCACGCGGCCGCCAGGGCTGAGCTGCAGCTCGTCGCGCGTGTTGAACACGAACTCGCGCTGCAGCGATTTGTTCCAGATTTTTCCAGCGGCCAGCACTTGGAAAACGTTGGGCTGCTTCGTGCTCAGGTACCTCGCGACCGAGAACCGCTTGAAGTGGATAAACTTGGACATCCCCAGCACGACGTCGACCAGCCCTTCGCGGCCGTAGAAGCTCGTGGACGGCAAAAACTCGCACGGATACCGCACTGTGAGCGTCATGTCGGTGGAGCAGAGCGGGAAGAGGTTGATGAGATTGGCCGCCGACTCGTTGGGGCCGTCCTGGTCTAAAAACTGGGCCGTCCAGAGCGAGTAGAACTGCTTGACCGTGTTGAGGTTGCGCGTCTTCCAGTCCGTTGACGAGCGCACGGTCTGCATGAGCAGGAAGTTGGAGCTCGCGGCGGAAGCCGAGCAAAAGCCGTTGGACGTGGAGGTGGTCGTGGTCGTGTTGAGGCTGCTGAACTGGCTGCGCATGGTCACGTCCGAGTCTCGGCACGAGGTCGTGGACACGGTCGTGCTGAGACTGACCGAGGGCTTGGGCGTGGCGGCGTTGACCACGGCCTGCTGGATCATGCGCACCCAGACCTCGGCCTCGACGGCCGTGCGCGTGTAGAGCGCAAAGATCTTCTGGATGGTGGTGGTGATGAGCACGCCGTTGGCGCGTGTGTCGTCGCGTTTGGCGCCCGTGACGCTCACGCGGCCGCGGAACTTTTCCGTGTCGAGCATGGCCGCGTCCTTGGACGTGTAGTAGGAGAACGTCGTGCCTGAGAGGATCGCGTAGCGGTAGCGCCAGTTGCGCACGACGTGGCCTTGCTTCCATATGTAGCCCTCCCAGTCCGTGTCGAACATCTCCTCGAACGTGTTGCTGATGTCGGGCGAGACGCTCAGTCGCCGCGAGACGCTGCCGGGCCCGGCGTGGAACGGGCCACTGCCCGAGCCCGAGATGACCGTCTCGTCCAGACTTTCGCGGTCTTTGCTGTACACGGTCTGGCTGGGCCGCAGCCCGTAGGCGCTCTGGAGCGAGCTGTGGCCGCTCTGGTTGCTGTCTAGCGACCCGCGCATGGCGTGGAGGCTCGCGCGCCGCTCGCGCTGCGTCATCGCGCTCGCGTCTTCCGGAGAGAAGAGTGTCACGCGCTGGCGGTCGCGCTCCGAGGCAGGGAACATGCTCGCTGCTGTGTTCGTTGGATGCAGAGATGCTAGTTGGACTCTAGATTTCTGAACGGAAGGGAGCCAAAGGCAGACTCTTTCAGCTGCGATGCCCACGCGAAAACCAAATGGCAGCTTCGACGACGAGTGCACTTGCGGCCGGGGCAGCGAGGGCTGTGGTTGCGGTCACAGTGTGCGTCCACGCAGATGGATGCAGGGTCCAGACTCCGATGGTGTATTTATGGGGGGGAGGGGCGCGAGGGGTTGGGTGCGCTCCGCTGCAGACAAAATGGGGCGACACACCAGCAGCTGGAAATGCGCACGAGAAGCTATGGAGCTGGCAACGACAGACCGCTTGTGACGGCTATTGACTACGTCCTGCCTCCTCTGTGGCTGTAGGAAAAAGCGAAACCCCTCAGGCGCAAATTCCGACGCCAACTTGCAGGCAACGGAACACTGGGTGGATGTGTTTGTGTTCTCCTGGCTGGCGTCTGGCATGGAGCTCTGTCCCATGTCTCTTTTTGTGCAGGTAGCGCTGGCTGTCTGCGAAGTGCACCAGTGGTCTGGGTCGGACGATCATGATCTTCGGGAATACACATTTGGAAAAAATAGAAAATCGCCAGCACAAAAGAAAGCGAAAAGGGTTCGTCCACGTTCTTCGGCTAGCTACTGGCCAAAACTCAAAAAATGGAAGGAAAGCGGCTGCATTTTCACCGGATGGGGTTTGGGGTGTTAAGGTAAAAGGAGCTGAAACGGACACAGTCAGTCAGGAAAACGCCATTACCTCTGATAGAAGATGGAACCTTCGTTGTGTACAAAGTGTAGCTATCTTCAGTTAAAAGTGATTTGGAGATGAGGAGCAGCTCGCTCCTCCTTCCAATCTCTGAATCTTGCGCTGCGTGAAGAAGTCTCTTCCTCTCCTTCAAGTCTAGGCTAACGCAAGACGAGGCACACGAGGCACACTGTTCCGACACCAACACCAACGCCCAACACGTCAACATCAGCGCTCCAGCATTGGCTGTCAGATACAGTAGGCGCACCACTGTCCAGTACCGTAACTCTGTGCTGGGGTCTTGCCGTCCAAGCCTGAAAGCTATTTATGAATGAGAAGATGCTCTCAATATGTGACGTGTCGCTATCCACTCAGCTCCTCCCCGTCCGTTACATTCCCTCCCTCTGTTCCCCCGTGGATGTGCACGTGGTTCAGAAATAGCTCGCGTTTCCTCGGCTTGCTTCAACACCGACACCAACGCCAACATCAACACCAACGCCAACACCAACACCAACACCAACGCGTTCGCCGTCGCTCAATACGCTCTGCGTCTCCTCTGCTGATCTGTGAGGGGGCCATCCTCCCTGTGCAGCGTCTGCTATGACGGTCGACTGGTTCCTGATCGTCATCATCATCATCATGGCCGTGGTGCTGTTGGTCACCAACGTGTACATCCTCGTGCATTTCCAGCACGACGACGACAAGAACACGGCATATTTCCCCAAGTTCCTCGTCATCTTCGGGCTGTTCTTCGCCGAGGCGACCGTGCTACTGCTGCCGCTGGACGTGGCCAACAACTCGACGGCCATCGGCTGCGCCGAGGGGTGGAACACGGCGTGCGGCAACCTCGACATGGACACGCTCTGGCTCATCGTGTTCATGGCCGTCGTGTTCTTCATCGTCGTGCTCATACCGTACGCGATCTACTACTATGAGGCCGACGACGGCGAGGACAACGTCAACAATCACCAGTGGCTCGAGGCGCTCAAGCTCGAGTTCGCCACGGTGCTCGTGGCCGTCGCGCTCATCGTCGTGCTCTTCGTCACGGTCTCCAAGTCCAAGGTGCCGCTCAGGGCCATGAGCCTCAACTCGCAGTCGGCCAACCACGGCTTCCACACGTACGTCGACGGCGCGACGCTGACCATGGCCGAGCTGGCCAACGCCACGCTGGTCGTGCCGCAAAAGGTCACGCTGACGCTAGAGGTGTCGTTCCCCGTGTACACGACGGGCCTCGTGAGCTTCATCGGCTGGTTCGGCTTCACCATCTTCTGCGGCATCGGGCTCGTCGCGCTGCCCGTGGACCTCATCCTCGCGTTCGTGCACCGCCCCAAGTTCATCTCGGCCGACGTGTACGCGCACCAGAAGCTCTGCCTCCAGCGACGCGCGGTGGAGCTCATGGATCTGGGCAAGAACATCAAAGCCGGCATGGAGCTGCCCGGCCAGGCCGGCAAGTCGTCCTCGGAGAGGCGCAAGCAGAAGAAGCTCGACTTTGTCACGCTCAACAAGTTCAAGCAGGCCGTGTACCTGCTCGAGCAGGACATGGACGAGCTCAAGCTGTGCCACGAAGAGTACAAGAACTACAACCCGCTGGTGTCGGTCTTCAAGCTCATCCTCGGCTGCGTGGCGTCGTTCGTGAGCTGCATCTGGGTGTTCCACATCGCGCTCTACATGCTGCCGCCCGTGGCGCTCGTGCCGTTCCTCAACTCGTACTTTATCTGGTTCGACCAGTGGTTCCCGCTCTTCGGCACCGTCTCGGTCGGGCTCTTCTCGGCGTACTTGCTGCTCTGCGCAGTCAAAGGCTGCTTCAAGTTCGGCATGCGCTGCTTCTGCTTCGCGCTCCACCCCATGCGGCTCCACGGCACCTACATGAACTCGATGATGTTCAACCTGGGGCTCGTTCTCATGTGCGCGATCCCGGCCGTGCAGTTCTGCGACCAGGCGTTCCAGGACTACGGCCGCCTGACCGCGATCCGCACGCTGATGGGAGTCCAGATCCGCTACCTGCAGGGCATGAGCTTCTTCTGGGAGTACAACATATTCATCTACGCCATCTTGGTTTTCGCGCTCATCACGCTCATCTTTCTGGTGCGTACGCCATCAGTCAGACCGGCTCATGGGGTTGAACATTGACAGATTTTTTTCTTTGCTTCGGATAGGTGGCCAAGCCCAAAGACAATGCGAGTCCCTTGGAAGACATCCGCAAGAAGATCGAGCGGTCGGTCCGCGACCAGCGCAACGTCGTGTAAGAGAGCAAACTAGAGAGAGATAGCGCAACGAACCACCAACACTGGCTAATACAATGAAGAAAGAAAAAGGCAGCGGGCGACAAGAACCAAGCGTCCGCTGAAATACATTTACATTTGTTTACCCCGCAAAGAAGGGATCAGTGCAAGTATCTCTGACTAATGAGGCGGCCGTGGTCGACAATCTTGCTTTTCTTGGCGTTGGCGAGCGCGTTGAGCTCTCGAACGAGCGCCGACTCCTCGGCGCTCGCGGCTCCCACCGAAAACGACTGCAGCGTTGGTTTTGTCGGCTGCTTGGGCGGCGGCCGCGGCGCGTGAGTGGCGACTGCCGCCGGTGGCGCTGCCGACGTGATGCCGAGCTCGTGCTCGTCATGTTCGTCCACGAGCCGCTGGATCCACGCGAAGATCTTGACGCTCGCGCTGCAGATGCGCCCGAACGCGGCTTCGTTGACCGCCGGTTCCTGTAGTACGGCCCGAATCGCGGTGACTTGGCTCTTGGTCAGCTCGCTTCCATGGAAAGCTTTCAGCTTGTCACCCCACCGCCCGGTGTGCTGAAGCACGTCGCGGCAGCGATTCCACGAGTACGACGGCGCGTTGAACTGCTCGTTCTGCCTCGACGTCGGCGCCGCCTTGGCCGTGGGCTGCTTCTCGATCGGCGCATCCACGAGCACAATGAGACACATGAAGAGGCAATGAAGCTCTTTTATGGGGACTCGAATGGTCCGCAGCTTGAGCCATTCGTCGCGCGAGATGCCGAGCCAGTCGATGCCCTCGCAGGCTGGGAGTGCGTCGGTTTCGGTGGGGCAGGGATGGTTCTGCTGGTTGGATTCTGTAAAGCGGGTGCTTAATGTCTTGCCAGGGGTCAAGGTCGCTGCAGTGGCTACATCAGGCATGGACGATGTCTTGCGGCCGTGAAGGAAATGGTTCACGCGTCCTTGCTTCGTTGCTTTACGACCGCCGCCGTCGGACGTCGGTTGGTGGTCTTTGGGCCATGTCGCGACCGTGGCGCTGTTCATGACACAGACCGACGCACGATGCGACTGCTGCTGCGACGGCGGCGGTAGCTCTTCGTGTTCCACACGCGGTGAGATCAGATACTGCGCTTTGCCGTCTTCCGCCGCGAAGATCTCAAGTTTGGCCACGTCCGACGGCTTGATGCGGCTCAAGTAGTACTGCTCAAGAGCGAGCTTCGCAGTCTCGACCAGGAGCTTGAACAGCTCTTGACCGATCAGCCGTCCAGACAAGCTATCATCCTGACGAGCCACGACCAGCAGCACGTTCTCCACCTGCCAGCGCTGGAGCACATGGAGCAATCGGTCGCCGCCGCCCAGCTCCTCGTCGTCTTCCCAGTCCTCTGCAACCGCGGGGTCCTCCTTCGGGCGGTACAATTTATAATTCCGCTTGGTACTGTCGTCCTCTGGCTGGAGCAGCACGCTCGGATGGAGGGGCGACTGTGAGCGCACGCGCGACGCGTGCGGGAAGTGCTGGCTCCGCCGCAGCCGCGACAGCGCGCGCACTCGCGCCAGCACAAGCGGCAGCGCCGCAGCGTCACTCACCTGCACGACGACGCCCTGGAACACGTTCTTCTTGAGCTTGAGCTGCGGCCCGAGCGTCGCGACAGCGCCGCCACAATCGTCGCCCAGCGGCAGCTGCATGTTCGGCGTGGTGGTGGTGAGGCGATCAGTGTTCACCAGCTCGCATCAACAACAAAGAGCTACTCGCTCCAATTTTAGACTTCTGGAGATGGCTACATGTTACGAACTTGGTACATCATGTTTCTAACTTTCGCGCCATATCCCGACCGACATGGCTAAGAAGAAGACCAAGAGCTCCAAGACGCCGCCGCCGCGGAACGCGGTACTGGAGGCTGCGAACGCCGTGGCGGACGTGATGGTCGACTTCGCGGCGTTCGCGCGCTTCCAACGCGGCGGCATCGACGCCCAACTCGCCAACGTCCACGCCGCCGCGCTCTCGGAGGCGCAGCGCACGGCCATCGTGGGCCTCTTTGAAGCCAACATGAAGACCATGTATGAGCAGTCGGACTGGGGCTACGACGCCGCTGCCAAGCGCGTCGAACTCTTCGAAGACGACGCGCGATATCTGCTCGCAACCGCCAATGGCGAAGCGCCGGAGCTGCTCGGATTCGTCCACTTTCGGTTTCTAGAGGACGACGAGGCCGAAGTCTTGTACATTTACGAGATCCAGATCGCGCCGCCGGCGCAGCGCAAAGGCCTAGGAAAGCTGCTGATGCAGCTGCTGACGCTCGTGGCGCGCAGACACGGCATGCAGCTGGTGGTGCTCACAGTGTTTAAGCGCAACGTGGCGGCCATGCAGTTTTACAGGAATCATTTGGGCTTCCAGATCGACGAGACGTCGCCGAGCGCCAACGGCGACCGCTCGCAGTCGTACGAGATCCTATCCAAGTCGGTGATCGCCAAGTAGAATTACGTGAGCAGATTGCAAAGAATGGAAGAAAACGTGTTTTGCCCTTGAAACAGCCGATTAAATACTGGTACATGGTGGGTTGGATGCTCGTGGGCACCGCATCTCTACACACACTACGCTACTTGACGGCACGGATGGTACAATACAGTACAGTTCAGACACGTAAAGACATCTAGGCCATGATGGCCGACTCGGAGGACGAGACGCACTCGCCGTCGTCGCTCGGGCCAAGGTCGTCGGCCTCGCCCTCCTGCTTGTCCTCGCGGATGTGCATCGTGCACATGCCCTGGTTACGCGACAGCTTCTTGCAGCCGTCGATTTTGCACAGGCGGCCGCGGCGGTGCACCTCACAGAAGCCGCCGCCGCGGTCCGTGCGCACGCAGCCGTCGACCTTGCAGTTGCGGAACCCGCCGTGCGTAGCGCAGAAGTTGCCGCGCTGCGCGCCCTTGGGGCACCCTTGCGCCTGGCAGCGCTTGCCGCCGCCGTGGGCGCGGCAGAGACCGCCGCCCTGGCTGCTCTTGTTGCAGTTGGGGTACTTGCAGCGCGCGCCGCCGCCGTGGGCCTTGCAGAGACCGTGCGACTGCGCGGCCTTGGCGCATCCTTCCTGCTTGCACTTCTTGCCGCCGCCGTGGCCGATGCAAAACTCGCCGTTCTGGCTCGACTTCTTGCAGCCGTCGATGCTGCACTTGCGGCCGCCGCCGTGGGTCTTGCAGAAGCCCTTGGAGCGCACGCGGCGGTCACAGCCGCCGACCTTGCACGTGGCCATGGGCTTGGGGGACGAGCGCGGCGTATGCATGTGGCTGTGCGGCATGGCCATCATCATGGTCATGGCCTGGGCGGGCGACTGGACGGTCTTCATGTGCGGCGACATGATGAGGGGAAGCGCGCCGCGGCCGGTGGGCATAGCCATGTGGCGGGGCGTGATCATGTGCGAGCTGACTGGCGGCTGCGGCGCGACCATGGCCGCGAGGTCGGACGGGCGGAAGTCGGAGAGGCGGAAATGGTCGGTATCAGCCTCCGGGAGGAACTTGTCGAGCGAGTCGAGCGCCTTCTCAAGGTCCTGGCCGCAGCCGATGGACGAGGCCGTGGACGGCTTGCCGTACTGGCCCTCGTCGTCGTCGTCCTGGTTGTCCTTGTCCTTCTTGGACGGCTCGCTGAGCGCCGCGAGCGCGAGCGAGTCGATCTCGCCGAGCGACATGCGGACCTCGCTCATGCCCGTGAACGCGATGGGCTCCACGTTCTCCGACTTGACGTCTGCGCTCTTGTGGCCGTGGCTCTGCGCGACCGTCGTGGGCTGCTGCTGTTGCGCGAGACTGAGGTTGATGCTGTTGTTCATCGGGTGGTGCATTTGGACGTGATGGACGGGCGTCATGGGCTGGCCCGTGATTGGGTGATGAAAGGCCACGAGGCGCGGCATGCCGTAGTGCGCGTGCGCGTGGTGGTGGGGCATGGGCGCCTGCATAATGTAGCCGTTGCTGCGCTGGCGCGAGAGCGAGGGCGTGCCCATGGCCATCATCTGTGGGTGCGCGTGGTGCATCTGCGGCGGGCCGGCCATGGCGAACGGCATGGCGTGGTGGTGATGCATGGGCATCGGGTGGCGCATCATGTTGACTGGCAGCGACGCGTGGCGCGTGAGCTGTACCGGAGGGCTTGCAAAGAATGCGGCAGCCGCCGACTGTTGCTGCTGCTGTGTCGGCTGCTGGTTCTGGCTCTGCGTGTGGAGCGACGGTCGGTGGATCTGCCGGTGCTGCGGCGGCAGGAACGAGGTCGTGGCGCGCGTGAGCGACGGCTTGGTGTTGGCATGGGGGCCATTGGTGACGTTGGCGTGGTTGTTCCACGACTCGACCTCGCTGCCCATCATGCCAATGTCGTCGCCCAGCAGCGCATCGCTGAGCTCCTTGTAGTCGTTGTGCGTGGCCGACGACGCGGTGCCGGGCGTGTATTGGGCCACATCGACCTTGGCGGCCTGGCTGTGGGTCTGCGCGCTGGCCGGCGCGGCCGCGGGGGCAGTGGACGGCGTGGTCGCCGCGGACTCGATGGACATGGAGGATATGTAGAGGGCGGGGGGACCGAAGGATGCCGGTGCCCTAAAGCGACGCGCGCGGTGGTCAAGAAAAGTAAAAGTGGGAACAGCTCTCGCCAGGCCTCCCACCAGCGCTATCCAAATAGGGTTTCGAGCCGAAACCCGCACTCCACTCTCGTGCTGGACGGAACACCGATAGACCTGATAGACCGCGTCGCCAGCACACTGTCCAGGTATCCAGAGATGGAGGAGGTTTCGCCGTGCAGCATCTGGCGCGTCTGGCCGCACTGGGCTTTTCTCCTGTTGGATTGCCCCTCTACACGTCTCTGCACGCTTTGTATCACACTCATCACACAAGCATACGCGAGAGAGAGAGTCGGGGGAAGAAAATGCACCGAGCAGCGGTGCAAGAACAGGGCGACAGCATAAATCACGGTCGTGACATTCACATAACAAGACACGGAAGTTCCATCGACTGCATCATAAAGGTCGACAGGTCTACCGTGGTTTGTACCAACAAACCCAGACACACCTGCTTTTGCCAGCTACGTACACAAGACCTGGACCAGGGAGACACAGCTGCTGGATACTCCTGTTGTTGGCACCAGCTGGACACCCAAAGCTCCAAGCTTTCGTGGCTCGAAAGAAAACCAAAACCATAGCGTAACCGGATCCTCCTGGACGCTAACTCGCATGGTGATGGTGTCTGCAGACGGCTGTTGGTACCCTACCATACCAGAGAGCATGAGTGGCTTCATTGCTCTGGTCGACAAGAAAACGCTCTGGCTGGTTGTCATTTGCCAGTATTTGCTGGACTTGAGTTCAGCTTGCCGGTCCATTCCAGTGGAGCCGTGAGCAGTGCTGTACAGTACACGCGAGCAGGAGCTTTGGCTCGTGGCGCATGATTTCGAAGCATTCGGCGCAAACGACCAGCTCGGTTTGGCATTCCGCACCCACCAGCTGGTTACGGTCACAGGCCAATCCGTTGATCAGATTCGGTGCAACAGTCAACAACATCTAGGAGTCAGCAACGCTTCATGTACTGTACAGCAGTCAGTCAGTCAGTAAATCCGACTATCAGACAAAATGTGAGCGAAATCCAACACTACAACCTGAAACCTCTTTCCGTTGTTCAGTTTTCTAAACTCAACTCCTCAGACCCCGTTGAGACTTGTTCATTGTGGACATGTATTCAGTGTGGTTCAACGATTGCGTTTTTCCTTCACTAATGAAATGGCAAATCGTACTAGAACAAGCCCGAATCCTGTATGTTTTGTGCGGGATATGTTGCAAACTGAAACGGGCCGCTGGAACTTTCCGAAGGACTCGGAGAGTATCTCCTGCAGATTCTCGCTGCTGCTCGCTCGTGGAACCTACTTTCGTCGTCTGTCGCTCGTCAGTCATCTCCACGCTCCTTGTTGTCTCGGGATGGCCGCCAGCGAGGTGCTGGCGGCGACAGTACTGTACTCTCTGTGTCGGCGACACCAATAGTCAGGGCTGAGAACAACAAGACCAAGCTTGAATCATTCGGCGAATGGTCCGACGAGGGTACAGCAAACTCACGCCAGGCCAACAGTCCCACTGTATCCAAACATCATTGCGGCCAGAGCCGCGAATCTGGGATGGGACTTGCGCCACGTGGCCTGTACTTGGTTTCTCTATCGCCCTGCTGAGGCGCCGCTCTGATCCTCTCAGGTTTGCGAGCCCTCGCGGACAGTCCATAGTCGAATGGCCGCATAACAGAAACAGAAACGCGTGAGCTGAAGCTTGTCCTGTGAGTTACAGGCTGTAAGGCTGTATCCAATTGGAGTGACTTCCGAATGGGTAACTTTTCCAGCTCACGTTGATGATTCCATCTAATACTGGGGGACCTGTGGTCCCCTGCGACCTATTGGATAAGGGCAAGAGCCTAATCAGGCAGGTAACCAGGTCCTGAAGAGTTTTCTCCGCGTGGACCCTTCCACTGTCTGTCCACGGACAACGGACAGTATCCATTGCCGCAGCTTGCAGCCACAGGTCAGTCTACTACTTTTTTCATCCATTGGTGTAGGCCGTGGATGAGCGTCAATGCCTCGACGGACTTTTTTACCCACTGTCAGTGGCACGGGCAGGAGAACAAAGCATCGCATCTGGTCGATGACGCCCCACGACACATGGCAGCAATTGTATGAAACTCAGACGTTTCAACCATTCGACAGCACGGCATACAAATCCTCAGATACTGTACTCTATATAAATTGTTGTGAACTCCGAGACTGGGCGACACGCGCCCGTTCTCCACGCTGAATGTACTCACAGTCAGCTCAGATCAAGCCCAATGCGTGTGGGACCACACTGTAGCATGAACATATCCACGACCGTAACGTGTCTTCCTTGATACATTTCGCAATGGCATTGCACAAACATACACTGAAGCAGAGAGCATAGAAATCCCTCAGCATTCAGTGTCGGCCTACTTTCCGCGAATGCGCCGTCACGCTCTAAAATCCTTCGCTTGCGGTTTCTTTCTTTCGTTCGAGTTCCCTCCGTGCTCCGACGTCGTTGAAGCCATCAAGGCTAGAATACAGTTCGGTGCGCCCCAGTTGATTCCGTCTCTGCGTGGTTCGCGAGTGTCTTGACAGAAATGGCTCTCAGACACGGAACTGTGCACCGCTGTGGACCGTAGTGACTCAGCGGCAAGAGCTCAGCGCTGCGTGATCTCTGATCGCGAACTGTCTTCTTTGTGTATCCCCTCGTACGGTTTTTGCACGTTCGTCGGATCGTCATCCCAGCATCATGTACTGATATAGCATGTTGCAGTTGGATCAAACGTGCCCATCTCCTCTGAGAATCAGCTCATCTGGAAGGAGATGGACTCTGCCCAAGGCTCCAGCGCGAGTCTCGGCGATGCTGCTTGGACCAACGAGTGTCACCCATAGCGAACCCAAAATCCAAAATCCGGGGATCCGTAATCTAGAGCGTCCAGCATCCAGCGTCCAGAATTTCGGCACCCAGGTTTTATTTCATCTCGACGGCGCAAAATGCAACCGCAAGCCTATTTTGGCCTACGACCGCCGCCCCGCCCGAGGCTGTTGGAAAAAGGCAGAGACGGTAGATAACGTTCCGGCCTAGATAGGTCCTTCCCCCTTCTCACGCTCCCTCTTTCCTCTCTCTAGGCCGAGTGGTCTCCTGAGCTCTTCAGCTGAGCTCCGCAGCTCCTATTGGTCAGCTACCGCCAGATAAGAACACAAAGACGGAAAATACACAGCGCCGCATCGGACCAGTCAAGAGGCACCGCTGGATGGCCATTCGCCCACTCGAGGCCCAGCAATCACCACCTCCCCAACAACCGCCACCGCCGCCATGAAGTCGCCTGTAAGCGAGCGTGGGCCCGTGCCCATCAGCGGCTACCTCTTCAAGATGAAGTCGTCCGAGCCGCGCCTGCTCGTGTCGCAGTGGAACAAGCGCTTCTTCGCGCTGCAAGGCCGCGAGCTTCGCTACTACACGAGCGAGAGCGCCGACGCGCCGTCCAAAGTCATCGACCTGCTGGCCATCGAGTCGATTCGCCGTTTCGAGAACGGCGACCACGGCGTCTTCAGCTTTGTGCTCAAGACGCCCGAGCGGTCGTACTTTCTACGCGCCGAGTCCAAGGGCGACATGAAGCGCTGGGTGCGCGGGCTCACGGAGCAACAGGAGCTCTGGCGCGTGCACGCGGACAAGAGCGGCCGTCCCGACTCGGGGCAGCGGAGACCCAAGCACTACAGCGACATACCCGTGGCTCTCTCGCGGCTTCAGACCGCGGACGAGTAAAGAGGCTGGAGACGGACGCGAACAAAAACACGAGATTTAGTTTATTAGGGCGGGCGCGCATTAGTCTGCTCGCCCCTTTTTCTCCGCTCGGACAAAATCAACTTCAGACTCAAGACCTGGTCTCTCTTGCTCACTCACTTACTGTCTCGCTGCTGGCAGTTGGCAGTTTACAATCCAGAGAACTTTTCCCAGCCGGGCGCGCTTTCGCACAGCGCGCGGATCAGCGCGTGGCGCTTCTCGGCGTCTTGCAGCAGTCGAGCCAGGTCGGGCACCAGACGCCCCACAAAGTCAGGCTCGAATGACGCCGTTAAATACTGGTAGAAATCCCGCGCCGACAACTGCTCGGTGCCGTACTTGCGCGCGTTGGACGTAAACACCTTCATCTTCTTGGCATCGCCGCTGAACGCGTGCTGCACCGACTCAAGGATGGATTTGTGGAGCTGCTGCGCGGCCTCGCCCACCACGGGCTCGATGTCCTCGACCTGAATGAGCGGCACGGCACTCCTCTTGCGCGGCTTCTTGGACGGCGCGCGCTCTTGACCGGCCGAGTTTTTTTTCTTCTCCTCTTTGTCTTTGCGCACTTGACCCGCAAACTTGTCGAACGCGATCAAAAGGCTCTTACGTTTGCTCGCCTTGGTCAGCAGCTTGGCGCTCTCGGGGATGATCTTGAGAGCCACCTTGGTGTTCACGAGGCCTCGCACCTGCGTACAGAATTCCTCGGCTGAGATCTCATCAATCCCGTAGCTTCTGGACACGGCCTTGAAGCTGTCAACAATGGCTGCTGCGGCGTCGCGATCGTGACCGTGGTTGAGCGCCCAGTTTGTGATTGTCGTGATGATCTGAGCGTACAGTGCCCGCGCGTCGTCTGTCGTGGTGCCTTGCTCCGCATCCTGCTTGGCCTGTGCTTCGGCCTCGCGCTTTGCTCGCTCCTCGTTCTCTACGCGCTGGCGTTCGGACTCTTCTTCTGCCACGCGAGCGGCCTCTTCAGCTTCCACTGCCGCGCTTGCAGCTGCAAGCGCCTCCTCTCGAGCTTGCTTCGCTGCCTCGTAAATCGCCTGGTACTCCTTCGTCTGATTTTGACGGTACGCTTTCTTGAACTCAGCCACGAACTCCTCCAGAATCGCGAAGAACTCGGTCGGTCCGACTTTGCGCGGGTCTTCACCAAACGACGTGAGCAGCTCTTGGTACGAGCTTTCGAGGGCGCTGTAGTCGCGACCGAGCTCCTCGAGAACTTCGACAGCGTCTTTAGAGAACGGCGCCATCAGCTCGTAGAACTTGTCGCTCGGGATCTTGTCACTCTTTGAAGCCCGGACTTGCGCTTGCAGCATGACGAGCTCCGAGTTGTACGAGTTCAAGTCGGCGCGAAGCTGGTCCAGAGACAAGCGCTTCGCGTCGCTGATGTGAGGGAGCTCTCCAGCAAATGCGATCACGTCTGGAGCCTTCTCTTCTAATTGGTGCAGCAAAAAATTCATCAACGTCACGCGCGGATCGACCGACTTGAGCGCGTGCAGCTTGGTGAGGGTGTCGAGTTTGAACCCGTACGCTCCACCGCGCGGCGTGCTTCCGTTGAGGTAGTTTCCTACAGCAAGAATGTGCTCCAACACGCGGCGGAATTTCTCGCTGTCGGAGACTTGGTCGGTCGCCGCCTGAAGAGTGTCGAGCTGCGCTTGAGTTTCAAGAATGCGCGTCTCGAACTGCAAATTGAAACGGATGCACTTGATGCGCTGGGTGTACCGCGGAATCGTCAGCAGCTCAAGGAAAAACTTCTCGACGTTGCCGAGCAGCTTCTCATCTCCGTCATAGTTCTTCAACAGATCTTGCTCCTCGGACGTGGGCGAAATGGAAATGAGAACGTTGAGCAGCTCGGACGTGAGTTTGCTGCCGTCCAGCGCATAAATCGCGTCCTTGATCTCGGAAGCGGTCATCCTGAAACGCGCGATAGCTATCGAGACATTTTGTTGGCGCTTCGGATCGAGCAGCAACACGAGCTGGGGCGTGGTGTCTTTGGAGTCCTTCTTCTTGTTGTCGTCCTTCTTCTTATCTGCCTCGTTGATTGGGTTCTTGCGGAACATCCACTCCATTTCGTCAACGTCGAGAGTCGCGTTCGCGTCGTTGAGCTTCATCCAAATAGTGCTCTTCACGACGTTGACCGGAACACGAGTCCAAAAGAACGGACGCAGTTCCATGTTGGGCTTGATTGCTTCTTTCTTGGGCAGAGCAGGCTCCTCTGGTTTCTTTTGAGACGATCCGCCACGCTGTTTTGATGCAAGACTTGCTTGGAGCGCGGACGGGTCAACCTTCACAGCTTCTTTTGGTGGCGGCAGCCCAGCCAGCAACCCGCCTCCGGAGGCCACTGCGGCTCCTCCTTTCTGGTTGGGCGATGGCGCGTCCGGTGTGTCCAAAAAATCCGGATTCAACCCCGCGGCGCTCATTTTCATCTTGATCTGCTCCGCTGGCATGCCCATCTTCGCCAACTTGAAGAATTTTTCGTAGTCCGGATCCTCCTTAACGGTCACGGCGCCACCTCCTCCGCCTGCTGGGCCACCAGTTCCAGGTAGAGTAGCCTCGGGGGTATCCAAGAAGACGGGGTCCAATCCTTCGGCACTCATCTTCAACTTGATCTGCTCGCCGGGCATTCCCATCTTGAGCAGCTTGAAAAACTTGGCATACCGCTCGTCGTCCTTCGCCATAGTTCCGCCCCCTCCACTAGCATCCGCGTTGGTCGGCGGAGCGGATCCGCCAATGAATGCGTCGGGGTCGTCCAGCACGTTCGGATCGACGCCGGCCTGCTGCATCTTCATTTTGACTTGCTCGGCTGGCAAGCCCATGCTGGACAGCTTGAAGAACTTTGCAAAGTCGGGGTGGTCTTTCGCTTTCACACCACTGCCACTTGTAGCCGTTTGATTCACCGTTTGGTTCACCGCGCTTCCGTTGCTGGTCGGTTCTTTAACCGTTGGCGTCGCTATTGGAGCCACCGAGGCAGCCGCCTCGGCCTGCGAGGCCCTCACGAGAGCGTCTTTATACTGCGACACGGTTTCCTCTCGCTTTTTCTCGGTTTCGATGACTTTGGTTTTCATCTTCTCGAGGCGGCGGCGCAGTTTCTCGTTCTCAGCCTGCAGCTGCGCCAGCAGCTCTTCCGACGGCGAGACCGAGCCCGACGTCGGCGGCGTGCCGACTTGCGACTGCGGCGACGGTTCTTCCTCTTCTTTCACGCCCGAGGAAGTCGGTGTGTCGTCGTCGAGTCCGTCCAGGAGCTCGGTCGGTCCGTCCTGCTCTTCAATCATCTGCATACTCATAGCGTGTGAGCTGCTTGTCCTTTCCATACAAAACAGCACTGCAGCACTGCAGCCCATTCCACGCACCTTGAGATTGTTGCTGTTCGACGCGCGCGAGTTGCTTCGCGAGCTGCGACTCGCTATCGTCGGGTCGCTCGACCGCGAGTCCGTGAGCTGCGGCCCGGGCGACACGAGCTGCGCGCGCACGGCTGTGCCGCACTCGATGCAAAACTTGACGCGCGGCGGAAGCTCGTAGCCGCACTCGATGCACATTCTGGCCGCGCTCGCGAGCTACAACCACCCTCAGCATCATCAGCATCATCAGAACGACCAAAGAACCCACCCGTTGACACCGCCAAAAACATAAAAGCGACCGTACCGTGTCGAGCGTGGGCTGCGGCGGCGCGAACGAGAAGCTCGTACGCTTGGTGAGCGTGCCGCGGCCTCCGCCCACGACCTCGATGTCTTCGTCGTCGTCGATGCACGGGCGGCAGTACCACTGCGGCTTCGGCGACGAGAACTGGTCGTCGAGAGCGTGGTTGACGGCCTTGCGCCCGCAGTCCTTGCAGATGGCGACGTGGCACGAGCGGCAGTGGTGGCGCCGCCGCAGTAGGTTGAAGTTCTTGTGGCACATGCCGCACGCGGGCTCGCGCGCGAACGCGTCGCCCGAGAGCGACATGCTCTGGCGCGAGAGCAGATTCGTCGGGCGCTGCGGCGCGCCCGGGCTGCTGCTGCTGCCGCCCGCGCGCGACGAGGGCGACGGTCGGCCGTCGCTGGTCATAGAGGGCGAGCGAGTGGATTGCGCGGCGCGAGTGGGGCGGTTGCGGCGGCGACGGCGGCCGAGTGCTTGGAGGCGCTTCCTTCTTTCCGCGGCTTCCGAGCGTTCCCTGTATGTTCCTGCACACGCGAGCTTCCACACGAAGATCCAAAGAGAGGGGGAGTAGTTTGAATCGGATTTGACGGGGTATTAGTACATATTATGTATAGGTTGTGAAGGGTTTGAGGGTGAAGAAAGAAAGCGGGAGGGGGAGGTGGTGGGCATGGAAGTATATGTTATAGAAGGTGGAAGGCAGTGTCCAACACAACGACAGAGGTGAACATAAGCGAGTTTGACATGGTTAACCTCTCTGAGATGTGGTGATGGCCGTCTGCGACAAGGGAGAAGAGCCTTCAGTCAGATGCGTCATCATGCAGCAGCAGAAAGGTTTAAAATCAAACACTGGTGGTTCTCACTGTACTGTCGCCGCCTCTCCGTACGTGGTGGGGTTTACGTAGGAGGAGTAGCGCCATGGTGTCACTGATGACTTAAAGAGAATGGTCGGATCGCTGAGCCACTGCTTTGCTTCACACAGTCTAAAATACACAGCGAAACCCCACAGTCCGATCGACGAGACACGTGATCGAGCGTTGGCATTGGCTGAAACGGCCTGTCGCGTGCCAGCCACCCGTGCACAGCACGATGAAGAGCGCAGTTGGTGCGGGCTGCGGCAGGCGAGCAGCTGGTAAACTTCAACGTGATTGTCTGCAAGGAGGACGCTGTCCAGTACGCACGACATCTTCTGACCAATTGACGAAGCCCAACGGCATAAGGGCTTCCACACAACAATTCAAGCGAATTTACATGTATGAATGCGCACCGAGAGTATTTAGCAGCAGAGTGAATGCCGGTCCTGTTGCCCTGAATGATGAACGTGTAAGAAAGGCTCCGGTGTGGTTGTCCTCAACAAAGGACGCATTCGAGCCTACTGGATTTTGTTACCTTTTGCCTTTTGTCAAAATTTGAGAAAGGTTCGATAGCATATAGAAAGACCATCACTCTGTAATAATATTAGAAGCTTTAGAAATGGGCCAGCGCATTTCTCTGCTCGACGCACAAGTGCTGATCTGCTCACCACAAGACCATCCTTTGCCATTGGCCCCCACCACCGCCGCCCGCTACCACGATGCTCCACCGCCTGATTGAGAAGATGCCCGGCAGCCAGCAGACCAAAGTCTTCGTGGGAACGCTCATGTGCCTCGGCTTGTGCGCGATTCCGGTCACCAGAAGTGCGTAGCTCTCTGTATGTGGCCCACGCTGTTAGCTCTGCTACCCGACTGAGACACTCGTTTGCTATTGTTGTTGCGCCTGCTGTGATCCGCAGAGACCAAGGCCGGCCACGATATGTTCTCGTCCGAAAAGCCGCAGGACGTGTACGACGGTGAGGTGCAGCGCCGTCGCGACCAGCTGGAGCAGCAGCAACAGCAGAAGTAGAAGTAGGTATGATCAGATCAGTCGAACCAGTTCATATCGTGTGCTGCAACCACAACGCTCGCTGGATTCCGCTCTTGCTCTTGCTTTTTTATGTTGCGTTGCGCGGGCGCGGATGCTTTGTACTCGCTCCTTGCGTGAACTTTCGTTTCGAACGTCAAGAACCTTGAAAGAAGGGCCAAAAAGGTCTCGTTCTTGGTGGAGCACGACTCTAAATCCGGGGTCGTCTCGGTATTGGGCTCGCTGTGTTCGCACCAGCAGCACCACATGGTGTCGTTGCTCTCGACTCGAAATCTTGTGCGGTTTCTGCACTTGCAGCTCCGTGAGCTTCCGATACGTTGCGCCAAGCCTAGGTCGAGATCCACGAGAACGGCTGTAGCTCACCCAGTAGATGTCGAGCGCGGCACTGCCTCGCGTAGACAAATTCGCATCTCCCGAAGTGAACAGACTGTAGGTCACGAAAACCGTTGGCGTGAGCAGCAGCACGAAGTGCGCTTGCCGCCATCATGGGCATCATCCTTCGCGATGAGGATCCACTCGTAGTGAACACTGCGACGACCGAGTGACCGCAATACATTTCTGGATCAACATCGAATCGGTGCGCAGGCCTTGCATGTTCCAGCCGTCAATCGTTCTGGCATCCAAAACGTGTTGGATGGCGACAAAATCGACCCTCACGGGCATGGCGCAAGTCTCGCAGCCGGGAAGAATATCAGTTTGGGTCACGACAAGCTCTGGTTGAGCTAGCTGCTGGACGGCATACCACGCACGACGGCAAGACGCGCTCGAAGTGCACGCTCTCCGATCACTCCGTTGATCGCCTCGGAGGCTTCTTCATTCTCCGTCTTCAATACGTGTCTTCTTAGATATGTCCGCCTCGATCATGGCCTTGCTTTGCCCATTCAAGCGCTTATTTCATTTGAGAAGAAGTGCCTCGGCGTATGCTATGCCATGTTGGCTGCCTCCATCTGGCCTACACCGTTCGACGAGGCCTCCACTTAGTGTGACGACCTTAAACGCTTTTGGAAAAACTATACGCGTATCAACGTGCACAGTCCTGGGGTGGTAAATCTCACACTCTCGGCAGCGCTTGGGGGGTACCTTCGCAGCTCCGAGTACCGTGTGCGTAGCTCGATGGTCTCTTCGTTGACCAACTCATTGCCTATGGCTCCCGACACCTGCACGTTCTCAAAAGGGGTGGAATCGATGAAGTCCACATCCTTTTTGGCCACGGTCAGGTTGGTCTACTTGGTGGAACACAACTGGTTCTGAGCAAGTTGAGCGCACGCCGAACGCTAGTCGAAAAATATCGGCTGGCTTGGCCAGCTTCTTGCTTTCACCACTGCTCACCGGCTTCAAAGAGAACATCACGATCGTTGCCTCGTCGACAAACGGCCTGCCGTGGCCAGTCCCTCCCTCGCGACAAGCGCCGCGTTCTTCCCCACATATCGACTTGATATGCGCGACCTGGTCGCCATCTTTGACGGCTTCACGAAACGCCACTCGAAGTGACTGGAGCATGGCAATAATATCTTCAGTTTCCGTATGCAGCTTGACCTCCTCCCTGACCAGCACGATCGACATGGCCAGCATCTTATCCGTACTAGACGGATTCCTCTCGTAGATGCGGCGGCACACTTCTTGAAGTGCGCCTCGCACAGATTGGTGACCATGTGATACGCCATGTCCATGTGGACGATGAGTGTGGAGCTTGGTGATAGCATCGCACGCTATGGGGATAATTCTTGATAAATCGCTAGGGCGCGGCGATCAGCGCGCCCTGCAGTTGTAACTGGATCCGATCAACAGTCGACACAGAGATCAAACTGGAAACTGTTCGGGCACGGTCGTCAAACATGGCGTGAAATCGGGACATACACGAAGGACTCGCGGAAATCGCCGCGCACGCAGTCGATTCAGAGCCGCTTCATATTGGCCTGTGTCTCGCGGCGCTTCTTGACAAATCGGGTAGGTCGACAACCATAACCATCACCTCACCTTTCGCGCAAAAAACTTCGCCCTGCATGAGGGTGGTGGTCTGTTTCAGGAAACCTTGTTCTTGATCTTGGCACCCGTCACTTCCCCGGCTGGAGTCGAACAGTGCGGGCTCAAGCACTCCCAGCTTTGTCTTCACTAAGACAGTTTCCGGTCGATACCCCTGCACACTGGGCAAGTCGGCAGGGCACTAGCGCAATCTGACACTCCTGGTCACGCAGACCAGCAGATAAGGCGCATGGGATGTTCAGCAACTGCGAGACGCGCAGCGAGAGACCAAACGCGCGGCCTCTTCCCGCGCGGGGGGGGGGGGGGGGGGGGGGGGGGGGGGGGGGGGGGGGGGGGGGGGGGGGGGGGGGGGGGGGGGG
>JAADWZ010000477.1:0-25029 GCA_023336445.1 Pythium dissimile
CCCCCCCCCCCCCCCCCCCCCCCCCCCCCCCCCCCCCCCCCCCCCCCCCCCCCCCCCCCCACCCCCCCCCCCCCCCCCCCCCCCCCCCCCCCCCTCGACCGATAGGGTTGTGAAGCCTACAGGGTTGCAACTTCGTAGCCGCGTGTGAATCGCATGTCACACGAGTGCAAGCAGCGGGGAAGTGCAGAGCCAATCGGGCAGTCGATGGAGACTGAGTCGGATGCGCGACTGGGCGGAATACTCTATGGCCGCAGCTCCTCAAGCTGGGCCGGTTCCTGCCTCGGGTTATCTCGGTACGTGCTGGCGCAGCTACCAAGCACGCTTCGGTCGGTTGATCACGATCGTCACTTGCGTCGTCCATATTGAAGAGCTCGTTGTATATTCGTTTCAAACGAACATGTTTATAACGTTATAAGACCATTCTTTTCGAGATCAAGAGTTTCTTAACAGTTGGGATATTTTTGCCCCATGAATTTAAAGTCTTGATGCTTTTACTCCGTGTCAATCAATCCCTACATCCCTCGCGAGGCCACTGAATGTGTTGAGATGACATGTATAGTGGTGATGATTGCCGCGATTGCAACACAAAACATGGGTCGTGGTGCCGCCACAACACATTTCATTCTGTAGCCGCTTTAAAGCTCTAAGCTGCTCGTGGAAGGAACAGGAGAGGAGATATAAGACCGAACAAAGCAGAAGTTGAGTGTCCCTTGGAAGTAGCACTTATTTTTACTATTGTAGACCTTGCGCTGAAACCGTGGATGTATAAAGCAATTCTCGCCGGGTTTTGCCATTCTTGCGGGTCAAGTTTGCCGTAAGACGATCGATACGGCGTTCGCGAACGATAACCGGGTCATATCAACTACCCATCCCTGGCGCCATGCTGCACAATGGATGGATTTCGACAATCCATGCATTGTGCGGTATCATTGGATATCTAACTCAGCATCTTAGCATGGGACCTGGTGTTCATTGTAGGACTGACCAAAAACATCTCAAAAGAACGTATCTACGACATTGTAGGTGCTGGTGATGACTTCCAGCCAAAGTTCGAGCAATCCATATCCACCACGATCACTCGACCGGCATCCTGCTCTTGTCACTCGTTCTTGCGCGGGATTTGGATGCCTCCAAGCAGACAGGTGGTTTGCTAGATGGCGAGTCCAACGCCGAATCGGCCGGGACGGAGGCACCCTCACGCCTTCTGTCTGAATACAAACCACGGCGTCCAGCAGTTGTAGCCGCTGCATGTCTTGATGATGGACGAAGGCACAAGTGCCCTGTGGGGGCGGTAGTCCGCGAACGTTTACCCGCGTACTAGTTCAACTAGCGCTGGGAGTTAAACAAACAGCGCCTGCTGACGGGTCTGTCTAACGAGGACCGACTTGGCGGGCTATCCTGTTGGTGCGGGTACAGGACGCCCATTCGGCAAAGTGCCTGTCGAAGATGTTCGTCAGAATTGACTGTCTGTGACGTGAACCGCTGTTCCAGCAATTTGCTGGTCATGGCTTGGAGTGCAGCGTTCACAGAAATGCGCGGACCAACCCTACGAAAACTGTGGTAAGCGTTCACGTTACAGGTTACCCGCACGTTGAGTTAACGTTGCCTGTGCAGGCGTGTTTTGTGGTCTGCTAGGACATGACCGATGGTCGCAAATCACACCGATTTACCAGTTTGTGTAGGACGCAAATGTAGGGGTCTTGTACCCAACAGCGAGGCGCACTTCGACGCCGTAGCAGAGTCGCAAAGCTGGGTCCCTGCAGCAATTGGGGGTCGCATATTTGTGGATTGCTACAACCGGAGGGTCCCATTCTGTGGTATATTTGTGACCGGTCATAAAAATGTACACACTTGAAGCTACAAGAGACTTTCTATATACAGTGGCGTGCATAAAATGCACATTTGCGACAGTGAGCGCGGTCGTCATGATGCACTGAGACTTGGCACATCGACCAAGGCGAGAATGACGGCGATCGGGCCGGAGAAAGCCTTCGAACGATGGATAGCTGATGCACTTCATCATCCTGTGGGCTGCCAGGCTGTGCACCTGCGGTGAGGGGTATTCGTTCTTGGACCTCTTTCCTGATGGGAACATGGCAACCGACAGGTATCATACACTCGCTGATGGTATTGCTTGGCGTTTGCAACGGTGCGCATCGGGAGGATGCTAAATGGGTCGGCTTCAATCGGCTCGAGGGCTGCGCCGCATTGTTAGGGTCGGTGTTGATTGGAGTGTGAGCACTCGGCGGGTTGCGGTGTACCAACAACGCACGAAGCTCGTTCAACTTGGCTTGCATGGCGTCGACCTCAAGCTGGTTCGGCGACGCTGCCACTTCGTCGGAAGGGTTGGGTGTCACCGAAGGAGCCAAGCGCACAGGCTGCACCCGCTATCGGGAGCCGGTGCGATTATCGTCCGACAGCTGGCATGGTGGACGGCGTCTCTGGCTCTGGTGACGCGATCGTGGTTGACACGGTTACGTCGAGGACAGGCGTCGTCATGGCACGGGAGTGCACGAAGTCGTGACCAAGCGGTGGCACTGGTGTCATCGGGCTGCGCGGAAGCAAGCTGTGTCTCGATGCTCGAGATACCAACATATCGTTAAGGACGGACCAGTTACTTTCCTTCGACTCAAACAGTGTGTCTATCGGCTTCCGCCTAGCTGTCGCACGCGTTGGTGTCGGGTTCTTTGCTGTTGGTGGGCCGTCACCGCTGTCGTTGTTGTCGTTGTTGTCGTCGTCGTCGGCGATGGCTCTGGCCTTGCGCTTGGGCCGGACCGGCGTAGAAGGAAGTGATGGTGCTTGAAGTGGCGCCGGGACGGCTGGAGGGTCGACGATGGCGACACTAGCGTCGGACATGGTCGGAAGCGGACTTGGGTGTTGAAAAGCGTTGACGCCGAGGGCTGAGTCTGGGCCTCAGGGCTTAGACACGTTCTTGAGCGTTGGACCTTTGGAAACCGGCATAGTACCGGTATAGCATTCCCTCCTCAATTCACTCAAGACCAGAATCCCAAATTTCCACAAACGTTGTGGATATTTCCATTTGATGAATATACTGTTTTTCTATCGACCCCACGACCGGCATTGGCTGTATCCGTGCATCTCCGCGACAAACGAATACGAACGCGGATGTACGACGTCGTGGTGATCGGAGCCGGGCTAATGGGCAGTTCTGCTGCATTCCACGCGAGCGCCACAGGCCAACGTGTGCTGCTTCTTGAGCAATACGCATTGCTCCACAGCAGCGGCTCAAGCCACGGCATGAGCCGCATCTTCCGCGTTGCGTACGCGAACGGCGTCTACACCAAGATGTGCGTCGACTCGCTTAAGATGTGGCGTGATATCGAAGCGGAAGCGGGTGTGCAGCTGCTGGAAATGACAGGCGAGCTCGATTTTGTGGAGAGCGCGCATAGTCTACAGCTGGACGAAGTTGCCGCCGTGCTCGAGAGCCATGGCCAACCATGTGAGGTGCTGACAGGAGCGCAAGTGAACCAACGTTTCCCCGGCTTTTTGCTTCCGGTGGATAGCCACGCGGTCTTCAACCCGTACGCAGGAATCCTCAACCCTACGCTCGCGATGCAGACGCTCCAGGCATTGGCCGCGAAGCGAGGAGCCGAGATTCGAGACAACAGCCGTGTCGTCTCGGTTCAGATTGACGCCAACGAGAGCGAACTCGTGGCGATCACGCTCGCTGACGGGAGTGTCATCTGCACAAAGCAGTGCATCGTTACTGCTGGTCCGTGGACGAAGAAGCTTCTTGGCGAGCAGTCGGGTAGCAAGGAGGAGATTGCGATCAACCCGATTGCAACCTTTGGCACCTACTGGAAGTGCCAACCGAGCGGCGAGGAGCTGTACACGCCATCTCGATTCCCAGTCTTCATTAACTACGAAGACCCGTGGGTGTATGGGTTGCCGATGCAGCACGCCGCTGACGGCGTCAAGGTGTGCATGCATGGCGGTCCGACGGTGAACCCCGACACGCGCCAGGAGATCACCCAGCAACCCGACGGGGACGTGGCCAAAGTTCAGAAATTTCTCAAGCAGTTCATGCCCCACGTAGACGCCAGTGCGACGAGTAAAGTTGATCTGTGCATGTACTCGATGACCAAGGACGAGGATTTCATCCTGGACTTTGTCAGCGTGCCGGGCCTTCCGACTTCGGTTCGTGCACCGACCAAGAAAGTCGTTGTCGGAGCAGGCTTCAGCGGCCACGGCGCCAAGATGACACCCGTCATCGGCAAGATCCTCGCGGATCTCGCGCTGCACGGAAAGACGTCGTATCCGATCGACAAGTTCTCACTTGCTCGGTTTGAATAGATGGAAGATGGAGGCAGATCGGTTAATTTCTGAGGCAATGTACTGAGAATGGGACTGTTGTCGACCATGCGATTGGTTGAACTTACCAGAAGGGGATGCACAGACGATAACGGCACCAGACGTCACAACTCCGCTCGCACTTGCTGCGGCTCCGATGGACGGAACGATCCGCATCGTCAACGCCGCCACGCTCGTGTGTCTGCGCCGCTCGAGCTCGTCCGCGATCTCGTGGGATGTGCTGCTCGGGCAGAGTGAGGTTAAGAACTGGCTCCGCTCGACGCCGACGGCGGCGCGGATCATGCGCTACCCAGGGGAGTGGAAGTTCCCTGGGGGAGCCGTCGACGACACCGACGAGTCTCTGGAGGCGACGGCAATGCGCGAGCTCGAAGAGGAGTTCCTGGGTATGCAGCCGCCAATCGACCGCCCAGCACAGGTCTATTTCCTGAGCTCCAAGGTCACGCGACCGATCCAGCGACAGCGCCACCGCATGTTCAACTTCGTCGCGTTCGAGGACGAGAACGATTCGTGGCTGAACCAAGCAGCGCTGCAGCGTGTGAATGAAGCGCTCGCGATGAAGCGCGAGGAGTTCGCCGGCCACGTCGCGTCCGGCCGCTACTGGCGCATGAGCGTCGAGGAGAAAATGGTCGTGTCGCCGGAGATCCATCGCGTGCAATGGTTCCCGATCGAGCAGGCGATCGACATGATGGGGGCCTCGCTTGTGGACCCACATATCCCAATCGACGAGTGGCAGCAGCAGCAGTTCGACGCCCACAGCGTCGCCAAGCGCGATCCGATGTACATTAGTATGCGGATCCTTCGAGACATCGTTGAGTTTAGCTCCCGTGACGAGTTGCGCGCGCACGTGAAAGCCCAGCAATGCCCCTCGCTCACCAGCGCTATGGACACACAGAGCAGTCTATGATACAACCAAGTAGATGGCTATGCTTGAAGGAGCCTCGACATCACACCCGCATGGAGCAGCCTCCATGTGGCTCTGAATTGAACGCCTATGCGGCGTTGGTTATGTTCAATACAACGTTGCAATGATACTGGCTTGGGCTTGACCAGTGACGAAATGGGGATCGACATTGGCAAGAGCGGCAAGCGTGGCGGCGGCGGTGGCAAGCGCAAGCGCCACAGCAACAAGGTGAGTCCGTGAATATTGCATGTCATGACGTCTGCACCGGTCTCATTGCCAAGATGGTTTGCGTGTCGTAGAAAGCTTCCGCAGCGGCGCCCGGGGCAGAGCAAGTGAGGAGCTCCGTCAAGGCGCAGACAAACGCGCTGCTCAACCTCGCGAGCTTCTCGAACCCAAACCCGAAGACTCTGGGGCCATTCTCGGACAGACATCGCACGCTGGTTGTTGGGGACGGTGACTTCTCCTTTTCGCTCGCGTTGGCAGTGTACTTTGTACGTGTTTCTTGTGGGTTTGGGCCTGCTTCCAGACAACTAGTGAGCTAGAGTTGACCACATGCTGACTCCCAGGGCGGCAGAAACGTCACGGCGACTTGCTACGACTCCAAAAGCGAACTGCGCGAAAAGTACAGCAACGCGCTCGTCAACGCCGATGCGCTCGAGACCGCTGGAGTGCGTTCGCTGAACAACCACTCTCACAAGCGCTAAAAACCCAGTACTTCTGACATACGCTTCACGTAGGCTGAAGTGTACTACGACGTGGACGGGACTGCCCTTGAGAAACAACAGTGGATTCACGACGTGGAGCGCTTCAACGCGATCGCTTTCAACTTCCCGCACTTGGGTGGCGCGACAGAAGCGGACGTCGTGAAAAACCAAGAGCTGCTGCGCAATTTCTTCTACTCGACTCGTGCGTTTTTGAATCCCAGGCAAGGACAAGTTCTCGTCGCGCTGCGCGACACTCCGTTCTATAACCGATGGGAGATCGAGGAGCAGGCGAAAGCCAGCGGCTTCAAGCTCAAGCGGTACGTGTGCTCGGCTGACTGGTGACGTTGGATTTGTTCTTAATTTCTAGTCGTTGTTGGCACAGCGTGGAAGCCTTTGACTCCAGCGAATACTCTGGATACCAAGCGCAGCGTACCCACCCCGCCTCGTTTCGCGGCGAGCCTCCGTCCACCACGGGCGCGAGGTATTTCATCTTCGTCAAGGATCCGACCGCCCATCCGGCAGACCCCCGTTTGACTGCAGTGGAGAATGACATCGAAGGTAGAGCATCGAAACCCGTCAAGAACATTGGAAAGCTGCGTAGCAAGGTACGCTGCACTATTCACGGACGAACATCAGCTTTTTATTGCGCTTGACAATTGTGGCTAACGTGAAAACTAGGGCAAAGCGAACCAGGACGATGTCGTGACAGCCTCAGCCGCCAACTTGAAGTGCGAAGTGTGCGACATCTCCTTTCGAGACAGCAAGAAGTTCAATGGGCACATGAACTCGGCCAAGCACTCGCGAAAGGTCAAACAGCAGCAGAAGAAGAAAGCGGGGAAATAATTGAGCTAGTGAATTGTGGTTCAGATTGGTGTGGTCCACGTGATCTCTTTCTCGAACAGCAATTAAAAGTCTCATTAAAAAAAAGATCTGCCCCGCACCAAATGCTAGCAATCTTGCGCCGCGCGTCGACGCCCCTCACTTCAACGTTCGCTTTGAAGGCGATGACGACCCGCACTGCCGCTATCGGCGCCTCTTCCAGCGCGCGCTCGCCGCTCATGTCGACGGACGAGTTGCAGGCGCTTCTCGACCGCCGGGACGGCAAGCTCCAGCTGGTCGACGGCTCGTGGTACCTAGATCAGAGCCGCAACGGGCGCCAAGAGTTCGCGCAGGAGCGTCTCCCGAACGCTCGATTCTTCGACATTGCCGAGATCTCGGACAAGACGTCTACGCTGCCGCACATGCTACCGACTCGTGCGTGATGTGACTTTAAGTGTGAACACCTGTTTGAAGTACCATCAAGATCAGCTGACGCGCTGGCCGTGTATATCTGTTACCAGTGGAAACTTTTGAAACGGCAATGAAGTACCTCGGTATTGCCAACGACGACACTGTTGTCGTGTACGGCGGGCCCAACTGCTTCAGGTCAGCGTTCGCTTGAGATTAATTTCGTGCGTTATTTTTTGTTCTGAAGGATTCTGGTGAATAGCGCGGCGCGATGCTGGTGGACGTTCAAGTTCTTCGGCCACCAGAACACGTACATCCTGAACGGCGGTCTCGCCAAGTGGAAGAAAGAGAGGCGCGCTCTCGTGACGGGGGCAGCTGACCCAGCAGTCAGCAGTGCCGTCTCCTACAAAGCTGATCCGCAGCATGATCTGGTGGTCTCGTGGAAAGAGGTGCGTTGCTTCTGTTTTCGTAGTGGCTCGTGCCAGAACTAACTGATAGACACATTGTCGAGACTAGGTACTCGCTAAGCTGAACTCGGACAGCCAGATTGCGGATGCCCGAGGCCCGGGCCGATTCAATGGCACTGACCCCGTACGAGATAGCGCCCATGGCTTAGCGGACGTTGAGACGGTGTGACTTTCTTCGTTCGTGTAACCCATTATAGGAACCACGTGCCGGCATGCGCGGCGGCCATATGCCGGGTGCTGTGAACGTGCCTTTCTCCAAGCTCGTTTCGAAAGACGACTTCTCGGTGCACTTAAGCGTACGTTTGGCATCGTGGCTCACACTTTCACTGATTATTTTGTGTTTGTGAAATCAGCTGTTCCGTGACCTGGATGAGATTAAGAAAGCGTTCGAAGATGCCAGTACGGTCAAGACTTTTGTCCTTCCACGATTGTAAACCCGAGGCTTGACGCTTATGCGCTTCCGCGTTGTGTGTGTGTGTGCTTCAGATATCAACATGGAGGAGACAATGCCTGTCATCACAAGGTGCGACCACATGCTACACAGGAAGTTGTCTTTCCGTCGCACTAACTCTTGTGGCTTTGGGGAATTAGCTGCGGATCTGGCGTCACCGCCTGCGTGCTCACATTCGGCCTTCACGTTCTCGGCAAGCCTCTGAACAAGTACGTTGCGCAGTGCCCACTCGTTGAACACGGTCCGAGTCACCTCAGCCACCCACTAATGCTTTCTGGAAATATACAGGGCTCCCGTATATGATGGCTCGTGGTCTGAGTGGGGACTTCGCGAAGACCTTCCGGTCACTACTACGAAGTAAGCACAGTGAATTGTAGCGGATCAATAGCATCAATCCGGCATATCAAGGGCGATTTCGACGACGAGACGACGTGAGCAGATCGTTTAGTGGCAGGTAGGTGGCACTGATAAGCGTAATCAAGTTTTCAGCAAAATATACGTTCGGGGAAGGAGAATGGAGATAATTGTCTAGACGGGAGTTTGAACTGCGCCGTTGTAGATGGAAGGAGCGTCCACGTCAGACTCCTTCGTGCTTCGACGCTTCTTGTAGACAAACCCGGCCGCAGCGACTGCAGCGACTGCTCCGATTACTGCACAGGTGATTGCAACTGCGTGCGAGTCGTCGCCAGTGTTCACCGTCAATGGGTCGGCAGCGGCAAGTTCGACAGCGGCGATGGCAATCGCTGGGGCGACAGTGGTCGGCGCGGAGGCTGTCGAGGTTGATGAAGGCGCCGTTGTCGTCTGCGAAGGAGGAACGGGCCCCGCCGTCGTTTGGGCAGGGGTGGAGGGGAGAGCGTAAATTGGGGCGTCCGAGCCTGATGTGGACGGCGCTGGAGTCGGCTTCTCCCAACCAGGGATTACTGGACACGGCGTCGAGGGCGCTGGAGTGGGCTTTTGCGAGTCTGGAGCTCCTGCTGATTGCGTAGATGGCGCCGGAGTAGGCTTCTCCCAGCCTGGTACGCCTGGGCAAGGAGTGGATGGAGCAGGAGTGGATTTCTCCCATCCTGGCACACCAGTACATGGGGCGGCGGCAGAGCTTGACTTCTGCCAGCCTGGAATACCCGGACAAGGAGTCGCAGCCGACGGTTTCTCCCAACCGGGAACACCAGGGCACGGAGTGGACGGCTTCGTCGTCGCGGTCTCTTTCTCCCACCCTGGGATGCCCGTGCACGGAGGTTTGGCCGAAGCGTCCGCCCATACGCACCCCCATGCGCCCGTCTGGATCTTCACGCACCTGGCGTCCACTGGCGCCACGCACTGGTCGCCGTCAGCGTAGCTCTTTAAGTACTTGACGCAGTCCTTGGTCGCCACGTCGCCCTTTCTGGGACATAGGAATCCGGCCGGCGCGTCCCCCGAGCCGCTGCAGATCGGACCGGCGATGCAGAAGGTGGCGTCGCCCTCGACGCTGACGTCGACGCACGCGGCCGCGCTAGCGCTGGGCGTCAACATCGCGATCGCTGCAGCCGTGGCCACAACCAACGCGCTGGGAACTTTCATCTCGTCGGTGAATCTGGGATGAATCTAGAAAATGCCTGGGGTCGTTGACGAGTAGGCGGATTGGGGAGTGAGAGAGAGAGAGAGATAGAGTGAGAGATAGAGAGAGAGAGCAATCGAGGTTGATTCAACCTGGGGTCAGAGGCGATGTCTCGCCTCTGTCCAACAGCCACATCGAGCGTGAGGCTCTCGACGCTCGCGGTGAATGGCGTGGCGTGTGGAAGCCATGCGCGGTACAATGGTGTGTACGGCACGTCGTTGAATTGCACCGCCGTCATGCCACCTGATAGGTGCCGTTAATACCGTACATTGGTCGACCCGACACCCAAATAGCGCTGAAGAATACTGATGTAAGATCTGACGAAAATTCCACCAGATTGTGCATTGCCAGGACAGGCATCAGACCTAATTTTTCTTCGATACCCAAGCCAAGCAACCAGCCTGGCCAGTGTATTTCCTGAGTGCCAGTCGTAGGGGACGAGAGCTGCTCACTCCGACGGCGGCTAGAGGCTTCTTTGCAGGTTCCACCTTGTAAGACGAGAAAGCTGTGACCCACCTCACCACTATCATACTGTTGATATACATGAATGTATCCAGAGCCAATGCGGCGTTCTTGAACAAGCATGAAGTTCGACGGAAACATGTCCCAACATTGTTATTCACTTGATGTGGTCCACGCGAACATTGGCAATGGGTGCCCGATAGACTCAGACTCAGATAGACAGGTTTTTCGGTTTTTGTTGTTGTTGTGTAAGCGTCGGACCCATTTTCCGCGCGGAAGAAACCCGGCGCCGACGCCAACTCTTCCGCCCGCTGTGGAGTCGCAGTGTGGATGGCGCACAAGACTACAGTCTAAGTCCAACAGACGCATGAGCCACTCGGGAATTCCGCATAGCGCACGGCCGCGGCGTGGGCGATTCGAGCCGTCGTTGGCCGCGTCCGCGCGCCTCGGGAGAGTGGACGGCGCTCCATCGCCGCCCTCGTCGTTTCCCTCGCGGCGCCATTCGATGGGCGACCAGGACGCGAGCGCGTCATCGACGACGACAACCGATGCGCTGTCCGAGCCAAAGCCGTCGCCGCGACCGAACCAGAACGACGGCGCAGTCGACGTTGGTTCCGACGTTGGTTTCGACGAAGAGGACGACGAGCAAACACAGAGTGAGTCGCCGAGCCACGAGCAGCAGCGCGACGCCGTGGAGAGCGCGGCGGACGCACTGCTTCAACGCCTGCGCTCGCGCGCTCGCGTGGCCAAGCAGCCAAACCGCGAGATAGAAATGGACGGCGACGGCGACGAGAGCGACAACCAAGAAGCCTCGGAACATCCATTGGACCACCCACTGGGTTCGCTACAGGAACTCCCACCGCCATGTGAGTATTGAAAGGATCAATTCGACGTAGAAGCGTAGCTTGAACTCACTGGCTCCATTCGCAGTGAGCGTTACACAACTTCGAGTCTCTGGCCGCGTCTCGCATGCGTCTTCGTCGAATTCATCTCTACTCGACCTTTCGGAACGACCACTGCCGATTCCCACCATGAGATCGGAAACTGTTGGAGCTGCGCGGCTACTTCCGTCACAGACGTACCGCACGCTCGAGCGGCTCTCTCCGCTGCCTTCGCACCCGCGCGCCGACTGGCATATGGCGTTCATGACGCGCGCAAACCAGCACCGGTTGCCCGGTGAGCAGCTGGATCTGCCGGACTTCACGGACGACGTATCGAGCGATATGAGCAGCCACGACCGCGTCGAGGGCTTTTTGGATGACAGCGCCATCAGCGATGGAGAGTTAATGCTTTCTGCGCGATCTCTGGACCACGACGAGAACCGAAGTGACGATTACGCACTGTCGGATGAGGAGCGCCAAGAAGACTACGGCGACGGCGAGCCCAACGACCAACACCGCGAGTTTGAGCCAGGAAACGTATCCGCCACGAGTCTGTCGAATCGAGACATCAATGTCTCCAAAGCAATCGCGCTCAACAATGCGATGCAGCGCAATCTCGCTCGACTTGGATTTGACCAGGATTTGGCCCGAACAGCTCTCGACGCCGGGGTCAACGAGATTGAGCAGTATGACTCGGACTGCGAGCTCGCCTACGTAGACATCTTCATGACACTGGTGAAGCTTGTGTGCGATGCCCATCATGACATTTCACCACCAACGACTTCTTCTCCACCAAACAGACCCCACTTGGTAGATCGCGGTCTTGGCGACGGTTCCCCACGCCCACGAGTGCAGTTCAAATGGCCCGTTTTTGACATGGCCCAGTTCGAATTTGGGAATGCGCGCGCGGGTACTTGCTTCGAGAGCGTGTGCGTTCTGATCAATCTTCCGAAAGTGGCGATGGACCGCACTGAAGAGCTCATGGAAGTGCTCTCCAGCTGCCTCTTTTGCATGATTGGCGACCCGATCCAAGTTCTCATCCCTTCAGTGAGTGTTACGGGGCGTACAAAGGGCCACGCGTTCCTCGAGTTTGACGATCCCGCGATGGCTCAAGCATGCACGGCAGCTGTGGACGGATTGACATGGGGACGCGGCCCGTACGGTCGTATTCGAGCCAAGCTCTTCCGTCAATACCAAGTGAAATCACCGGTCCCGCCCACAGTGAATCCTCATTCAACATCTTCAGCTTTCTATCGAGATCAGCTATCGCGGCCGCCTCGACGTTTGGATGTACAACACCACACCTTGGGTCAACTACCTCGTGGTTTTAATGAGGACTCGAACGGTCCTGACTTACGACAATCTCGAGAGCTGTCGAGGGAGGACCTCAATTCCTCCAACGTGAGCAACAGTGTTTCATGGAACACTGACTCTCAAACCTCTCTCGGATTCGACGGAAGCGGGCATAGGCGCGCGCTCTTCAATCTGAGTACGACGAGCAATGGGCAGCAATTGCAGCATTCTCTCTCCTCGCTGGAAGAGCTGGCTTTCCATCGTGCTCGAGGAGATGGCGCTATGCACCTGGGCGAACTTCGGCTATCCAGCGAGTTTGATGATGACGACGGAGAGAGCTCAGCCGCAGAGAGTGACTTGGAACTCGCGGAAGCTATTCTCAACCGTGGTCGCACTGACCCATCAACGTCATCTGCTGGAGCTGCTCACACTCAGCAGATCCAATCACTTCAAAATTCTCTTCCACTTCCACCTCAAGATCCTTCCATTCCTTTGATGCGATTCATGCCAAGCGCAAGTCTGTCGAATCCAATGGCGCATTCGTCGTCGTCACCCGCTCGCCGTCCGCTTTCGGGTGTCGATATCGAAGGCCCGTGGAAGGCATACTGCGAGGAGCTCATCCAACGAAATCGCGAAATGCAGGAACAAGTCGCGTACGCGCGCCGCCGAATCGCGGCCTTGGGCCACAACAATCAAAAACTTCACTTGCTCATTGACCGCATGGAGCGGGATCGCGACGGTTTGATGTTTGAAAACGATTTGCTGCAGACACAGCTGCACGGGTATGAGGACCACGAGCGGCAACAGGAAGCGCTCATGAAGGAACTGGCGGCTCTACGCCGGCGAATGAAGCGAAGAGATCAGCGGATTGAACGCGGTTTGCTAGACAGCGGGGTGATTGGGAATTCTAGCGGCGGGGTTGCCGTGGATCTGGAAGGAGGGGTGATGACTCTGGATGAGCTGGAGGAGCAACTCATCCAAAATATTGTGTCCTCCCGCCGCCTGGACGATCTGAAGGAGTGGGAGCAAATGCTCGAAGGCTCACTTGTCCGCGTGCGATCGATCAAAGAAGAGATCGCGCTAGAGTTGCAGAAGAAAGTGGCGCAGCAGGCGGACGATCAAGTCCAGGACCACAAGCTCTGCGTCGTGTGTCTGTCAAAAGAGAAGAGCATCTTGTGCTTGCCGTGCCGCCACTTGTGTCTCTGCCGAGAGTGTTCCCAGCATGCGGAGCTAGACAAATGCCCGATATGCCGGCTTGTCGTCGAGAACATGTTGCTCGTGTATGCATAACCAGATCCTCACCAGATAGCGTTTACAATAAAGAAGCCAACGCAACAGATGAATCGCGAGCTAAAAATTGTTCTCGAAGTTGAAGGAACCCACAGCGTGAGTACTTACAGTACACTTGTTTTGACATGAGTTCAAGGCTTGTATGGGTCTAGGTTCATGAAACACACTGTGATTTCAAGTACTTGTTGCAACAGAGATATCAACAACATCATGGCCAGGCCTGTTGTTTTCTCCTTTCTCACTTTGCACATTATCCAGACACCAGTCGCAGATTAGAATGGAGCGCTAGTCCAGCGCTCTCGGCGCTCTTCCAATCTGTTCCCTGTCCGACCATGGCTGACGCCATGAATGGTGCCATGCCGACTACCCACATGGACAAGGTGAAGCAACTCCGGACCACGCAATGAACACTGAGCCAACGACTGAGGCCACAGCGTCCGACCAACAGCAAGAAGCTCAACTCGTTCGGCGTGCCCACGCGCGTTTCCTCAAAGTCTCGAGCATCCCTGCTCACCTATTGCCGCCACAACTGCTCCGACTGAGTCGGCGTCCGGATGCTGAGTCGCAGCCTGCTGGTTGAGCTGTATTCCCTCACTTGTGATGCGATGGATACTGTTCTATCAAAAACGATGGCTTCACTTCCAATAATCAAGAGAGTCTGTTTCATTGCCCATCTTGTCGGATTAATTTCCATCCAATCAGATCCATGATCCAATTTTCATAGGAATCTCCTTAAGTAAGTGGACGTCCACTTATCCCTCACTAAGTTAACGCGGTCAATAATTCAATCAGTTAATTTCCAGTTCTTGCAAAATTTGACTTGATTTGGGCTCTGTGTGGCTCGATCACAGTACCACAAACAAACCCTCTAAGCCGACTCGGAGAGCCACTCGGCACAAGCTTGGCACGGCGACTGTCACCAGCGGCTGTTGATGATCGGGATCGTTGGCGACAGATAACGAGACTCGAGTCGGAACTACGAGAGGAACTCTGCATTGCCAGCGGCGAGAACATTGGCACCTTGATGACCCATATCTAAGCACCGGAGCAATGTGCATTGATCCCTCTCAAAAAATGCGGCAGTGGAGACGTTCAGGAGACGCACAAAGCTAAGACAAATAGCTCTATGTGCGACGATTTGCTGCGCTGACGTCGTTGTCGGGGCTGCCCGCGCCACAGGGGTGAGTGACAGAAAATATCTACGGGTTTGTTTACAGCGACTCCTGCAAGAATCCTGCACCCAGGCGAGCAGGAGCGACCATCGTAATGACGAGCGCTGATAGCACCACCACTGAGGTAATCTGGCCAACCGCGTGCTCGTACGTGTGTGCGGCATGAACTGGTCGCTGGCTGGAACTTCTCACATAGAGCAAATTGATTGTGAATGGCTTTCTCTCTTCGATAGCTGGAACTCAAGCTCGTCGGATACTATCCCACCCGCTGAGAGACAATCGCATGCTCACATGCGCCCGAGTTCGTGAACTTTAATAATTTGAACATGTCGATTCCATGCATTTACTTTCCATAAATTGAGGTTTCTTCGAGTTAACTTAGCGAGGGATAAGTGCATGTCCACTTACTTAAGGAAATTCCCTAATTTTTCACGACCGTGCCTGACTAAAGCTCAGCTGCACGGCACATCCTTGAAGTAACGCAATGGGCGAAAACCTCATGATGAGCGAGAGCGAAAACATGGTGGCCAGCCAGTGTGCAACATACGTGAAAGAAGGCGAGTTCAGTCTCCTCTCTACCCAGCAGTCTAGGATTCACCCCGTGTTGCATCAAGCAGAACAGGACATCAATCCAGCAAACAGCGCCCCTGGAAGACAGAAGAGAACATCGTCATAGAATGGGAGCCAACGCGTCGCGAGCTGCTACTGAGCGCAAGATGCGCGAGGAACCACCGTCAATGAAGGTCATGGCCACGGCGCCTGGCGAGAGCACAGCACCTGCGCCGCGCAAGAACTATGGCGCGTACGGCTGCGCGATCGGCTTGGCGATTCAGGCGACTGCCAAGCAGAAGGAAGTTCGAGAACGCCGCCAGGCGGCACCGGCGAGCTGACCATCCAGTATCGGCGCCACTTGGCTATTTGTCGTAATACGCACGCACGTTTTCTTCGCCTCTCTCCCAGCGTCCGTCCGTCCATAGATTTGTCTTCAACAACCACCAGCCTGAATACTGGACATGCAACAGAATGCAAGCGAAGCCATATTTAGTGGTAGAAAAGCTCAATGGGACTGGAATGCTATGTGGCGGAGTTGAGCATTTTTCCACATGCGCAGAGCAATCAGCAGATCCGCACAGGCAGCGCAAGGAGCGAGCTCGTGGAGGTGGGGAAGTCGGAGAGATCGGGCGAGACTCGACCGGAGATCCAGTTCAATTGACTGCTTCAGTTATGGAAGGTATTTGTATCACAAGAGAGAAAAGGGTTGACGGATCTTGCCCAGCACATCGTAATGAAGAGGTTATTTAATGGGTAGAGGTACCAGATGCGTCTCCAACTGTGCATTCTGACTGGGTATTGACCTGCTCAACCTGTCAGCTGGTTGACGAACCTAGATGACCAAGGCGGACATCCGCCAAAATGCCGCGCCTTTTCAGAAAGAGCCGCATAGGCTTGGGCATGCAGCGCCGCTGTGCGGGCGGCCACTACTATCGCTCAATTCGTCTTTCTTCTCATTCCTCCACAGGTCTCCATCTCCTCCACAGACCATGGCGCGCATTATCCCCGCGTTCCTCCTAGCGCTCGTGGCCGCAGTCGCTAACGCCCAGGACTTTGCCTCGCTACCAGAGCCCGCTGCTCTCCCAGTGACGGAAGCCGGTCAGGAAACTACTGACGCCGCTGCCGCCGTTTTCGTCAACGATGTGAACGCGCTCAAGGCCGCCGCCGCGGCCGGCGGCAACGGCTTCGGCCTGGGGCTTCCCGAGTCGCGCGCAGCTGTCTCCGACTACACGTCGCCCGGGCTCGTGGCGCCGCAGACCGACGTGCTACCGCAGCCGATCCCACAGAATGCGGCCGCTGCCGATTTGACGACGGCTGCTGCCTCCAACACCGTCGACCTCATCGGGGCTGACGCATCGCCGACGGCCGACCAGCCCGCGCCAGTGACCGTAGCGTCCGCGCCGGAGATCGAACAGCCCGCGCCAGTCACCGTTGCGACCGCGCCGATGACCGTGGCGGCTACGTCGAATGAAGCGCGCGCTACCAACGACGACCAACCTCGGCCGCTGGCCGCCGCCGCCGCTGCTGCTCCGACTGAAGACCGCGTCGCTATCGAGGAGCAGCCCCGCCCGATCGCTGCTGCCGCTGCGGCTGCACCAGCCGACGACCGCGCGGCCGCTGAAGAGGCCCACCCTATCGTTTCAGTGGCCGCTGCCGCCCCCATGGAGGCCCAGAACCTGGCTCCCAAGGACACCGCCACCAAGGCCACCAATCTCAAAACGGAGACCGACGGTACCGAGCCTAGCGAGGGTAGCGGCGCGCACATCGCGACATTCTTCGCCGTCGGCGCCGCCTGCGTGCTGGCCGTGGCCGCCTTCGGCATCGCTCGCAAGCGAAAGAACATGAAGACTAAAGGCGGCAAGACGCCCGGCACGCCCAAGAACGAGATGACGTTCTTCCACGTGCAGTCGCGGCTCACACCACCGGCTGTTTGAGCCACTCGCCATCAACCGTCCGTCCGCGTCCCTGAGTGATATTATAGCTCCTCCTCGTAGTAGTGCAATGTAGTGTAGTATAGCGTCCGAGTGTCCGTGTCTTTGGTCGCCACGCGAGCCCCACGGCAGGGCTCGTCAATGTCTGCGGCCAAGTACGCAGAGCTGATTCAACATGAGTCCGCAATACTGGTATTCGTTCCTCGTCACAGGTTGTGTCTCTTTTGTGTATTCCTCCCTGTTTTCTTTTTACGAAGAGCTTTTTACAAAGCGACGTGCAAAGGACACCAAGTGCAACCGGATCCTTTCGCCACCCTCAACAGTCGTCACCGCTGTGGCAGCCGTCGCCCGTGCGGATCTTTCGCCCCTGGAGTCGGATCGACGCAGGTGAATTGGTAAGAACGAGGAAAGCACAGTGAGAGCGACCGCCACGCCAACGCCAACCCCAACGCCAACGCCAACGCCAACGCTATGAAGCTCAAGCGATTCTTGCTGAGATATTACCCGCCGGGGATTATTCTCGAGTACGAGCTGCGAGACGGCACGCGCGAGATGAAGGAAATCGACTTGCTCCACCTCACCGCCGAGTGCGTTCCGTGTGAATCTGTGTGGGTTGGTAATCGTGTGTCTAGTCTAATCTGGAGTTGGTGGTCGCTTAGATCGGACGTGGAAGTGCTCGTGAACCAGATCGTGTTTGAAGAGCCGCTGATCTCCGAGTCGAGAAAGCCACAACTGCGACGCCTCATCTACAGTACGCAATGCTGGATGAGAGACCCCACCTACACGAATTACTGATTTTTGTTGTTTTTGTTGTTGTCAAGAGCTCATTGAGAAGCTCGAGACCAACGACAGCAACGACTTCTACCTCTTCAAGATCCTTCGCGCTCACATTCTTCCTCTCACCAACTGCGCATTCAACAAATCTGGCGACAAGTGAGTGGCATTCTCGTGTATTTGAGGCCTATTCGACAGTGCCATAGACCGACTTTGGATCGTGAATCGCAGGTTTATCACTGGCAGCTACGACCGCACGTGCAAGGTCTGGGACACCCAGACAGGCGACGAGCTGCTCACCCTGGAAGGACACAAGAACGTCGTATACGCCATTGCATTCAACAACCCATACGGGTAGGACGTTGTGCTACTGAAGGATAGCTACCTTGAAACGTCGACCCACTGAGTCGACTCTGCACCATTGTAGGGACAAGATCATTACGGGGTCGTTTGACAAGACCTGCAAGCTGTGGAGTGCCGAGACCGGACAGTTATACCATACCTTCCGCGGTCACTCGACCGAGATCGTGTGTCTTTCATTCAACCCACAGGGAACAGTGATCGCCACCGGCTCAATGGACAACACAGCCAAGCTCTGGGATGTGGAGACCGGTCAAGAGCTCCACACTCTTTTCGGCCACACAGCCGAAATCGTGAGCTTGAACTTTGACACACAAGGCGAGCGAATCATCACGGGTTCGTTCGACCACACGGTCAAAGTGTGGGACGTGCGCAGTGGACGCTGCATCCACACGCTCGCAGGGCACCACGGAGAGATCTCCAGCACGCAGTTCAATTACACAGGCGAGCTTTGTATCAGTGGCTCGATTGACCGAACGTGTAAGATCTGGGATGTGGCGTCGGGCCAGAACGTGCAGACGCTGCGTGGACACAACGACGAAATCCTGGACGTGAGCTTCAACGCCACGGGGACAAAGCTAGTGACCGCGTCAGCCGATGGGACGTCGCGCATCTACAACACCATGACGGGTGCGTGCCAGGCCATTCTAATCGGCCACGAGGCCGAGATCTCGAAAGTCTGCTTCAACCCGCAAGGCTCTAAAGTGCTCACAGCAAGCAGCGACAAGGTCGCGCGGCTGTGGGAAGTCGAGACAGGCGACTGTCTCCAGATGCTGGAGGGCCACACCGACGAGATCTTCAGCTGCGCGTTCAACTATGAAGGAGACACGATCATTACAGGTACGCGCAGGTTGTATGGACGGTCGCGGGGAACTGAGACAGAAAGACTGACTCGTGTCTGTAGGCTCGAAAGATAACACGTGTCGAATTTGGAAATGCTAGCTCAGCGCACCACCGCCATCGCAGTGAGAGAGCTGACTTCCGCACCTAGTGCGGCACCAGTCAGGAAGACTCATGAGTGCCGCTGGGGGCTCTGGATACATGAGAAACTGTTCAGGTTTTATTGCTTTTTTCTTCGTTTTTCTTCTCTCCTGCAAATACAAAATCACAGCACGGCTCTACCTAGTTGGCTGGCGAATAATAGAAAAGAGAAATCCCACAGTCGTAGAAGCGCCGTTCGTCATGTGCCGTGGAGGATCGTAGCAAGCCGCACCACCAGCAACAAAAGCGCGTCTAGTTCTCGCTGGAGCATCACATCATCGGGCCACCGATACTGGGTCCAGTAGTCCCTGCAAGATGCTTACTGCATCGCACCCTCGCTGGGTGAAGCGAGCGGGAACAAAATCTGCCAGAGCCTGCGCGATTATAGCATTAGCATTGACTATCGAGCGCGTTCAGATCCCGACGCGCCACTCACGTGAGGTCCTCCTCCTGCTTCAGGGCAATCAAGAGGATGAGCGGGACGAAACTAAAGTGGACAACCGGCTTGATAATCTTCAGCGCCTTGTTCGGCGCCGTCTTCCAGAGCGTGTCGGCCATGCTTGCTGCAGTTGTGGCGATGGTGTCGTGGTTCTTTTCTTCGAGAGCTGTTCGCATCTCCAGCCCTTCATTCATCCGCAATATAGGCAAATCAGCGAGGCTTATTCGCCCAACAGACAAAATTATTGGATGAATATCAGATCAACACAGAGAAAGTTTGATTGGCAATAATAGAGAACCATAATGGATCATCTACTGTCGTCGACCAGACAATGGCGACGCTGGCGGCGGCCGCGGCTCCACGGAGAAGCGCCGGAAGCGCGCTTCCACGAACGGTGCGTTCGCACTAGGCAGGCCAAAGCGGTCGTTCTGGGCTCAAAGAAGCGTCAGTATTTCACCAGCGCGGAGCTCGTGTCACTCGTGCGAGGGAGAGAAACAACGGGACCTACATGATGCGCCACCATGGTGAAGCTCATGCCTTCCTGGCCGCTAGGCCGCACAGGGCTGTGTGTGGGCGCCTGTGCAATGTACGAGCCGGGACCGATTGCTTCTTTCGTCGAGCTGGACAGGATCGGAAGGTTTGGCACGTTGTGGACCATCGACGCCTCCTGTAGACACGAAACCCGTGCGCACACGATGAGCGCCCTCTCACAGGGACGACAGGCGCATGGTTTAGACCTACAGACGAGAGGCGTAGCGCGCGCGACTGCATCGTCGCGCACTTGAATTTGGAGCTTTTGACGGACGAGTCGATCGTGAACTGGCAAGAGGCGCTGACGTCGTAGAAGCGATCAGGCGCGTCGTGCTGGAGCTGGTGCTGCTTGGATGACACGTATTGTTCTGCGCCGAGGTCCAGAAAAAAGCATAAGAATCCAGAAGCCAACCTGTTTCCAGTATCAACATGACTCACCGGGGAAAAGTCCAGATTTGAAGCGTGGCGTAGGTGAAATGAGCGGGCCTTTGATCTTGCTTGAAGGGCTTGACGGCGGCCCGCCGTGGTCGTCGTTCGTGTAGTGGCCCGCCAGCGCGGCCTGCACATTCGACCTGGCCTCTTCGAAACGCGTGGTCTTGCTCACATATCCGGGCGTTGGCACTTGCTTGTGTTTGACTTCAATCGCGCGCTTTTTGGCGCGATACGTGCCCGGGCCGATGGCGTCTGGGTCGGCGTACGGCTCTTTGACGACGCTCGCGAATGTTGAGGATCGGTAGGCTGCGGCGCTCGCGAATCTGTCTTTGGAGGAGCTGAACGCACTGAGGTACGGATTGGCCGAGTCGTCGAGACTCTTGTGAAGCGACTTTTTGCTGCCGCAGTCCGTGTTGTAGTACGCGCCGGGCGTGTCGTTGAGTTTGTTGGTGAGCGTGACGGCTGGATCGATGGCGTGGCGGCCACCGCTGTTGTCGCTTAGGCTTCGCGTAGTCTGCGCGCCGCGCATGAAGCGATGCGCCTTCCGTTGTTCATCTTTCACGCATTTTTTCTCGTACAGCTTACTTCTGCTCAGCAGTCAGCATCAGTTGGCAGAGGTGGATTGTGAGACTGTGCGGACATGGATAAAACTCCGTACATGTCGTGGATTTGTTCCCCGTTGGGTAGCGAGATCTTGGCCACGGGCTCCGCAATCGAGTCGGTCTATAGTGATAGAACCATGCTAGGTGAGATCAAAATGGCGAGGGATGGGAATGAAGAGGCTGCGAATACCGATTTCTTCGAGACTTGTCGCTTCCACATTGCGCGTTGGGAAGCACTCGAAGCCTTCGCCCACATCAAGAGTGGATATCAGCCCCACGGGGACGATGACACTGTCATCTAGAGATCTTACTCCTCTGAAGACATCTTCCGCCTCCTGGGCCATGATCGGACGAGAAGAACAAGAAGTAGTTGATTCGACTGGTCCGGGTCGAGAGGCACTGGACAGGGAGCAACAGCCAATGCAGGCGACGTCGCTGGAGTGAGGAGCTCACTGGCAGTGAAAGCTCATTTCGGCAGCTTAGATGACGGTCCATTGGAGGGGCCTTATGGACATATGATACGGTAGGTACAGCACCAAGGCAGCTGCAATGGTGGCTTTGAGAAGAATAAGAGATCGAGGCACAAGCCTTCAACTTGAACCGCAGCGGACAGGGGATGAAGGACTGGGCGGGGAATTGAACCGGTCCCGGTTGAAGAACTTATCTGCTTATTTTTGGTCGTACCGGTATCGGTAAATCTTCCATGCGGCACGCATGTGCAAGTGACGCCGCACGCCTACGGTTTTGCCTCGTTTCTTTTCGCCCAGGCTTCTGTTCGTTGTCTAGAGAACGCCATCGCTAAAATTTGTGGTGTTCTTGGCTCGGTGAACGGGGAGACTAACTGGCGCCTCGTTGTTCCTCAACTGAGCGGGGACACGCTGGCTGTCTCCCATGATGTCAATTTATGGAAACGACTGCCTCGATTCAATTGTTCGTTTCTGTATGTGGTAAGGATCCTCTCGTATCAAAAGCGAGAAAAGGTATCGAAGTTAAATATTGGGACTGGGGTGAAGCTATCCTTCGATCGTGCTCTCCTCTACACTAGAACTAGGTGGACATCCAATGTACATGCTCGTTGACTGGGCTGCCTCGACAATTCACTTGATCCTGCCTGGAAAGCCGCCTTCCGAACCGACGACTGGATCGGCAGCAACAGGCAACAGCACGACTGAAAAAAGCGACTGGCGGTTGTCTCACGGATGCCACGAGAGATTCAAAAGGGTGTCAAGGCGACACTTGAGATTCCTCTGGAGGTGGCGGGGACACCGAGCCGAGGAAGCAGAGGCACAAGGTGCATGGTTGGACTAGCTCGAGTGGCGGAGAAACGAAGACATGGTGGAGACGCCTAGACTAGGTGCCGACCGTAGCCATGGCGTTCTTCCTTATGCGGCTACGGACAAGGCGATGTGAGAGCCGTTGGACTCGACTACGCAGCGTGTTCTCGTTCAGGTAGTTTTCTCGCGAAGGAGCGGCGAGGAATATGAGCCGTTCGATCTTGAGGGCGAGCATGAAGGTCTTGGACTGCCAGTCGGTGTTTTCCGGCACCTGCGTGAGCACTTCGTGAGGCTGATGGGCTCGCAGCATGCCTTCGATCATGACCACGACGTGAGATCGCACGCGGCGGAGCTCTTTCCCAGCCTCTCGCCAGTTACTGTTGCCGCTCGAAGTGTCGGCCCCGACACGGCCGGTGGGGTTGACTGCGCTGATGCTGTTGTTGCTTGGGCCTGCGGCACACGGGTTGGTCGAGGAATTGCTGGGCGGCGTGGCAGCACTCGGTCGTGCGTGGGTGGACTCTGTGCTGGTCGGAATGTAGTCGAAGTCTCGCATGGGCGCCTGGAGCCACTGGAAGGTCGGGACGACTGGCGATCGGCGTCGATTCAGCATAGAGAGCACGGGGTGGGTAGGCGCGAGATGCTCGCTGGGAGTAATAGAAGCGACGTTGCGAACCGAGAGCAAAAGAGGAAATGAGCTCCTGCTGCCTCGCAATGGTCACGTCTGGCTCGCTTCCTCCCCCACTCAGAAACGCGTTGCCGCGCCCCGCTCCTCCCAAAGACACGAGCGAGGCTTGATTTAACTAGACAACGGCGCCCTTCCGAGCGGCGTGAGGCGGAGACGCGATACGATGCGATGCGATGCGATGCGATGCGGAAGTGCTGTGCGTGCGTGAGCCCTCCCACGACCGACACGAAGAAGGGAACGCGGGCTGCGCGGGCGGGTTGCGTGTCTAGAAACCGTGGAGCGCCGGACTTTGGACTCTAGCTCTCAGAGCCGTGATTTTGAAGCCGAATCACCGTGGTGGTTTGGCAATCCCACACTGGTCTCCAGACCAAAAACTTTACAGCGACCAGTCTGTGTTAGTGTGGGCGCAAAGACACGAGGTCGCATTTCCATGCACCCGCCGCGCGCTGATTGGCTAGCGTTGTCTTGGAAATACATACCCAATCTGGGTACTTTAGCCTAAGGTTTAGGACACTCTGTGTTGCAAAACCCTAGCCCTCCAATATCAGACCTACTATTTTAACATATTTCTAGAATTCAAATTCCACAATCAACGTTATCGAAGCGCTCTGGCTCATGGCGACTGAGCTTGCGGAGGGAGCGCGCGGGTGCGAGACACCCACTTCGTCCATTTCTTGTGTGACCACACTATATTTGGATAGTTCCTAATGAGTTTGGCCGAAATTCTTGGACATATCCGAACCGTCACTGTTATGCAAAAAGCCCCACAAAGTTAATTGTGAGATTTGATTTTTTTTTATATATTCAAAATGTTCCATCCAAAATTATATTTTTATAGATAATTTATTGTGAATTATTTTGATTATTTTTTCATGACGACTAGCTAGAGTGCCACATTTACTGATGACGAATGGAACGAACGCTGTCAGTTTTTTTACTTTCTGACTTAAAATTGTATGAAAATATCCGGACATTGGACAGCGTTCGTTTCCGTCGTTATCTGTATTTTTAAGATTGAGTCTCCCAGTCAAACGGAGCTAAATTCCAGGCTTTATGTGGGTCAGCCGAAAAAACAAATCCTGAAATGCTTTTCAGTATCTGAAATTTGGTCCTAGGGTATTGCGAGATTCTGCTTTTTTGTCCAAATGAATAGCAGATCTGGCAGATAAGAGCCTTAATAACGTGTGTAACCCAAGATAAATATATATACAAGATGAAACCCCGAATACTCAGCATCCAACAGTTATGACCCCGATTATTTAAAGCGTTGGACAGGCATTCTGCCTCAGACGAGTTTCAAATCGGGCAAGACCAGATTTGGAATCCACCATTAATTTAAACAGAGTCACAAATTGCATTACCCTGTTGTAATCTCTCTTCACAGATTGCGTAATCATGATTTATCTCCATTTTTTAGTCTTTAGAGACTATTCGCAATAGACAAACGAATGTACAGAATTTTACGCCACTTTCTGTACATTTATTTCGTTTCCGCGTCAGCATGAATTCATCCGGCCGTGGACCGAGTGCACTCTTGACACAAAATAATTACACGGTTGAGCGCTGTTTGTCTGAGTGGCCTCGTGTTTTATGTTCTGGCAGAATTTGAAGACGCAGAAAGCTTCTGGAAATCTACTGGTTTTCGATGCTAAATTGCGTGTTCTTGTGCCGGTGCGGCCATCGGGGGGGGGGGG
>JAADWZ010000478.1:0-24983 GCA_023336445.1 Pythium dissimile
CATACCCATCTCCTACCTACGTATCTGTGTCGTAAACATACCCATCTCCTACCTACCGTAAACATTCCTATGTAATGATGTGCAAACTACTCCTATACCTACGGGGTACTTGATGACACGATGTGACACATTGTACCCATAATACGGGGTCGCTTGTAGATACCGAAACACGCGCTTGAGAGCTTGCCAGTGTGTCAGACACGGATCAGCGGCGAACTGGCTTAGCGTTCCCACAGCTGCGGCGAGATCTGGACGGGTGCCGACCATCAGGTACATCAATGCACCGACCGCACTGCGGTATGGCACGCCCTTCATGGTTTCATCGTGCTTGCAACCACAGTCTCGCATGCCGAACTTGGTCAAGATCGACTGCACAAACTTGGTCTGTCGCATCGATACATCACGTGACTTGCCGTCGCGCTTGACTTCCATGCCGAGGCAGAACTTGATAAATTGGTAGGTTTCTCGGTTGTGCGCCTCGCGTTGGATACCAAGACGAACGAGCTGCTAGCAGCGAAAATCTTTAATCCGAAAAACTGTTCGATGGACGATATCAAAGCAGAGGTAATTGTACTAGAAACCTGCACATTGGTAGGCCCGTTTTAATTATTGGTGAGACGTTGATAGATAGCGACGCTGAAGCGTCTCGGCACGCATCGCAACATCGTCGGTCTCCACGATGTTCTCTACCTCAAAGATGAGACGATCATGCTGATGGACGTGGTAGAAGGCGGCGAGTTGTTCGACTTTATCGTCGACATGGGCTCGATCTCGGAACGCGACGCGAGCCGCCTGCTCTACGACGTCTGCGTCGGGCTGGATTACATCCACTCCATGGGGGTCTGGTACGTTGGCTACTGTTGCAAGCAAGCATTTGCAGAGAAGTGTTTAAAACAAAGTTTTATCTGAATGCTTAGCCACCGTGATATCAAGCCCGAGAACATCTTGCTCACGGACCGGTCGAATAATGCGGATCTCAAACTGGCAGTGAGTCCTACAAACTGGAAGAATCGGTCATTGTTCTGACCATCCGATCGTCCTTCGACAGGACTTTGGACTCAGCCGCGTGCTACCGACAGGCGAGAAAGTCGTCGAGGCCAATCCCAGCGGCACAATGTGAGTTTATTCGAGTCTGGCTGCGACCATGAACCGTCTAAGCGTCTCGCTTGGGATCTCGTGACTAGCGCATACTGGGCACCCGAAATCGTCCAGAGGAAGCCTCAAGACCTCGGAGTCGACATGTGGGCTTTTGGTGTACTGGTACGACGCCAGCGACGCTGCTCACTTGACTGTGCTACAGTTTCCGACTCACCTATTCCCTCCAGGCATACATTGCTCTGACAGGCGTCCATCCATTTGACCCACGAGGCGATCGCTCTGATGCTGAGATAATCACGCTCGTGGCTCGAGCAGGATATGACGGTACGCCTCAACTTTTTCGTTTTATCCCAAACAAAGAGCGGTGGCTGGATATTCAGAAAGGCGTGTTCTCTGTCACCAGTTTCCAACGAGTGGTACAAGGAACTGTCCCCGGACGCGAAGGAGTTTCTTGGGAAGCTCCTGGAGCGAGACCCAGCCAAGCGGCTTACTGCGAAAGCGGCACTGGCCCACCCGTGGCTTCAGGGCCTGACCCCCGCGACGACCCCGCTTCCGAACGGCCACTCGCAGCGCCTGCTCGCGTACCAGCGCCTGCAGAAGCTCAGAGCAAACATTCTCGCCGTCATTATGGGCGTCCAGCATGCCAAGTTTGAGCGCAAAGTACCGAATGAACTTGGTGCCGAGTCGACAAAGTCAGCCAGTGGCAATTCTACCAATGATGGTCTTGTTCAGCGGACCACCACGCTCAACATGGACATGTTTAAAGAGGCGTTCGCGCTCTTCGACAGGGACGAGTCGGGCTATATTGATCAAAGCGAACTGATTAGCGTGATGGACGCGCTCGGGCAGCATCTCACAAAGTAAGTCCTTGAGGCTCGTGCGCTGCTCACTCCGACGCGATCTTGCTAATAGAAAGTTGTTCTGTCCAGGTCTGAAGTGGACTCGATCATGGTCGAGGCGGATCTCGACGGCGACGGCAAAATCTCGTTCATGGAATTTGTGGCGATGATGAACCAAAGACTCTTCCAGAGGTGCGTGCCCCAGCAGGCACAAGAACTCCTGAGGTCTGAACGAGTGGCCATTCTAACCGATGTACTGTTCTTTGTCGTAGGGGTGATATTACGGATGGAGATCTCCAAGCGGCTTTTGCGGTACGCTCATGCAGCGGTTGAGTCGGTTATCTCTTATTTTGTGCTAACATGGTGTGGAAATGGCTCTATTTCTTAGCTATTTGACAGTAACGGCGACGGGTTCATCAACAACGGAGAGCTCCGCCACGTCTTGTGTGTTTTGGGCAATGCTTCGCTCTCGGAGACTGAGGCGACCGAAATCATCGGCGCCATCGACGAGAACGGCGACGGAAAGATCGATTTCAGCGAGTTTAAGGTGCTCATGCGCGCTGGGCTCGGTACAAAGTAGCGTACTGCACAGGAAGGAAGCTGAAGATGGTAGGATGTGATGGGAATACACTGAAAAAAAGCTTGTTGCCATCAGCCGTTAGACGCCACTAAGAGAAATGAAACTAAACATGCAAGAACGCTACTCTGAGCTCCAGCAGTTCTGCCAGCCACGCGCTCGCGCCGTGGGGCCAGCTTGAACTGATTAACAGTAGTACCAGCCACCGTAGTAGTGGCCGTACGGACAGTAGCCACCGTAGTAGCGCGGGCCGTAGAGGTTCCAGTAGCCGATTGGGTAGCGCCAGCCGTAGTAGCCGCGACCATAGTGCGGGTAGTAGAAGCGGCGACGGTATCCGTAGAACATCTCCTTGTTGCCCTCGTCTGGCGACTCCAGCGCTTCTTGCTCACCCGTGAGACTGAGCCCGGGCGGCAGCTGGCTGGCTTCGTCCACGCCTGCCACCGCCTCCGGCATGGCGTTGGGTTGCGCACCGGGAGCACCGCGCAACATCTCGGGGTTCTTGTTGGCGTCGGCGACAGCGTTTGCTGGGGTTTCCGCGAGCACCGCGATGGCGAGCATCGCGACCACGAGCGCGACCAAGAGCGCGCGGAGAGACGTCATAGTGGACTTGAGGGGGACGAACTGCGGAGAGCTTGTTCGCTTGGACGCTAGTGGCGAAGTGAGTCTATATCGAGGTCGCTGCATCGCAGTGCTTCATGGACACGGCAGTTGGAGGGCGGTGGGGATAGCCATCGCCTCGCCGGGTCTCTGCTGACGAACCCCCGACCAACGGCGCGATCTGAGTCCGACAACTTCAACTTGCGGGCGTTGCCTCGTCCCAAACAATCTGTTCGGTAGGGACATTCAATATGGGACCCACCACTTGACGGGTCACACACACCAGATTCACGTGTTGTCTCGCTGACCACTCACCCCGCGTCCACCCTGCATCCACATGTTCAACCCAGCGAGAACCGCACGATTGGCACGAACCGCAACAGTTCGAGGGTTGGTGGTTCTCGTTGGGACACGAACTCTGTTCCGTCGCAAACGCTGCCCCCTCCCCTCCCCCCTCTTCCCATCAATCGCAGCAAGCATGTTCAGTCAGCAGGGAACTCTGGCAGCAGATCGAACCAACCACATAGTTGATCGTGTGTGGGAAGGAACGCTCCGGTGGTCGGCGCCGCCATGACAACCGAACAACTGCACGACCCCATTTTGGCAACAACGTGGAGAAAACACAGACGGCGACTGGCGTTAGAGTGTTCTGTTGGCTAGCACCATTTCGCAGATCCGCTCGCGACGCGCCGCACGTGCGTAAGCTGCACTGTACTCTTGCCTATCTCGTCCCTACGTCCCAGCGCGTACTGGCGTGCCATGCAGCCTGCGGTGACAAAACTGCAGCCAAGCTGGCAAGGCGTTTCCCTTGTTTGGTTTTTCAAAACAAGGTGAAAAATGGAATCTGTAATCGCAGGACGAGGTGAGACAATCCAACTGGCAAACCAGAACAAGGTGAAATTCTCTCTTCAACAAACTGAAAGAGACGGAACAAAGCCACACTCCGTACCTATCCAGAATACTGGACCCTTTTTCCACGCCTAGGCTATTGTTGCCGCCCCACACTGGCGTGTAGAAAATGGCTCCCGCTGGCGGCAAACAGGGCGAACTGACTGGGCGGTGAAGCGGTGAAGCGCATCCTCCCTCTCGCTCGCCTTCCGAAGTTCCCCGTTCCCTCTGCTGGTCACAATGGACATTGACACGAGCACGTCTCCATCTCCCGCTTTAGATCCTGCGGGAGCCACAACAGTCGCAGTGCCCCCAGTGCTTCAAGATTCCCAGTCCGAAAACGCACCCTCCAAGGCCACGATGGCACGCGCCCCGATGACCCCAACGAATGCGCCGCCCATGGAAAACAATCGCCACCGCCGCGGCAGCGTCAACGGCGCCGCGATGGATGACGTAACCAAGCCGAAGGAGCCTCGTGCGACCACCGACCGAGACGACGTGATCTCGCCCCATGACACGGAAGGCGACGACGACGACGACGTTGTGGATGTGGCCTTGGAAAATCACGACGCCAGCAGTATGGTTGGCAGTGACGACGATCTCGGCACGCCGCTCGGTGTCGGCGCGCCCGCAGGCTTTGGCGACTTTGATGACGAGGAGTACGCCTCGCACCGCTTCCTTGGCCCAAGCGTGGCTGGCGACGACGCCTCCACGCGAGCGCTCCACGGTCTGCGCCGCGTGATGGTCCACGCCAAGCCACCCAAGTTCGCGAGCGATTTGTCGGCGATGCGCACATCCATCACGCACCGCACGTCCTCAGCCGCCAGCACCGATTTCGCGGGCTCAGTGCGCTCGTACTCGCTGGACCAGCCGCTAAACTCGTTTCAGGTCACGTTCAGCGATTCCAGGGCCGCGGGCTTCACGACCCGATTGAGCATTTCGGAGGAGACTGCCGAATTGGCCGTGCGGATCGCGTCCGTGGACCGTGACTCGCCAGCCTTCAAAGCCGGTGTCGTAGTCGGCGACACGTTGCTGTGCATCAACGACAACCCGATCGAGCCGCACATGACCGAAGACCAAGTGGACGCGCTGATGGCCTCGCAGCGCGGAGCCCGTACGATCGTGTTCACGCGGCAGGTCGTTGACTCGCCCGAGCTCGCGCAGCGAAAGTTGTCGAGCCGATCGAATTCTGACAGCAAGCCGAACAGCTTCACTGACATGTCCGAGTCGATCATGAAGAAGCCCGGCATGGGGCGGTTCTCCAAGGCCAAGCTCAGTTCGGCGCTGAGCTACGGCGGCTCGCTCATGGCCGCGAAACTCAAGCGCAAGAAGTCGATCGTCCACAAGGACATAATGTGCGAAGGCTGCGGCCTCGACTCGATCACGGGCGCGCTGTGGTCGTGCAGTGTGTGTCCCAACTACAACCTGTGCAATGACTGCTACGAAGTGGGCACCCACGGCATGGAGAACACCGAGGCCATGCAGGCGCTGAATGAAGCGCTCGTTCAGTTCCGCCTGCAAAAAAAGTGCAAGCGCTTCAACCCCGAGTTCCTGCTCTCGCTGCGGCGGGACATTTGCAAGAACCGGCCGGACAAGTTTGAGTACATGGGCGGCTGGATCGCTGACATCGTGAATGGCACGGCGCCCAGTAAGATCACGGTGCGCGGCATTGAGATCCCGCACTTGCCGGCGACGAGCCGGCAGCGGTTTGTCGGGAAGCTCATGCCGCTGGTCTCGAACCGCACAGACATTGAGGTCCACATCGAGTGGCTACCTGATGACTCAGAGCGGACCAGCCTGGACCTCGTGACCATGGACAGCGACCGGGGCTCGGGGTCTGGATCGCAGGAAGATCTGGAGAAGCTCCGCATCTGGATCTCGGACAAGAAGACGCGCACGGCGTCCCCGTTCGCCTGAAGAAATCCTTTCTCTTCCGAGTCGATTAGTGCTTCACTCCATTCGAGCCGCCACACACACCCACACAAAAAAGTTAGTCGTTAGCCCCAACCACCACCTACCAAACAAGCCCACACGCAGATATAATAACACCCGTCGCGCCAGAAGCGAACTCTACAAAATACAAAGCGATGGAGATCGATCTGAATTAACCGTTCCATCCACTTTGCTGCTCATATTTCCAAACCATCCTTGCTGTCATATTTTTTGTAGATCGAATAACACAATTAAGTGAATTTAATGTACTGTGTTAGGTGAAATTGGCCAGAATCCTGCGTTGTAGCATATATGTTACCACAGGATCTCTCCACCACTGACCGAGTGGCTGAGCGAAAAGCTACGTAGTGGCTGCGGAACCGCAAAAAGCGAGATGTTGAGTGCCGTGCGATCGCAACTGTCGACGCTGTCGCTGCGCAATGGCAGCGGCGCGTGCATGCTCCGCTCCTCCATCGTGAAGAGCTTTTCGACGACGGCCACTGAAGAGACCAGCACCGTCGATGCGACTGCCGCTTTCCTGGATGCGACGGAGCCGGAGGATGCCCGTATTGTCAAGACCAAGAAGGAGAACATTCGCTACAGCCCACGCAAGCTCACGTACCTGGCCCAGCAGGTATCAGTTCTGCGAATGAGAATAAATTTTGAACGTGCCACTGATGTTTCTGCGGACTATGCTAGATTCGTGGCCTGTCGGCGAACGAAGCGATTCTTCAAATGAAGTTTTCGCCCAAGCGGAAGGCTGAGATCGTTCGCAAGACTCTCCAGAACGCGATCAACCTGGCGGACATCAAGTACCAGATTGAGCCAGACAACCTCCAGGTCGCGGAGTGCTTTGTGAACAAGGGCCACTACCTTAAGCGCCTCCGCATCATGGGTCGTGGCCGCTCGGGTATCATGCACCACCCGCACTCGCACTTGACGGTGATCTTGCGTGAGTTTGACCCATCCAAGAAGCCACTCAACCGCTTCTTGACCAAGAAGCTGGCCCGTGAAGATGCCGCCAAGGCGACTCCCGCGTCGGCCGAGTGAATAGACGTTTAGTTCGCATGTCATTTTCAACCAAAGTTAAAACCAACACGACAGGCTGGCAACCCTTTAGGAACGAGTCGCCATGAGAAGAAGCAGAAGGAGGGGTGGACACGCGCACACAGAGAATCAATCAAGCCCAACAGCGGACGAATGAGGCAGTCAAAGCAGCTACAACTGCTACATTCAGCTCCACCACCAGACGCTTCATTTCCGTATTTTGCGGGCACGTACGCTGCGTCCTTGTCCGATCTACTGGTAATTCGAGGCCTCGACGATATAAAGTACTTATCACAAGTGACGGGGTTGTATTGTACCAGCATATACGGTGTGTACGAAAAGGTGTCACTGATCGTGAGCTCATCAACGAACTCCCTCACCATCACTGTGTGATCTCTCTATCCCAGCGATTTTAAGTACCGGTACAGACAAACAATTCAACGCGAGGCAGGAGCGATGATCATATCACTGACTCATGATCTCATCTCACGCAAGTAGTTTGGGATTTGAAACCTATTAGTTTCAAATAGTCCCGGGTTGACCCACTGGCAATAGAGATCGCGTTGCTTGCAGATTGACAGTGAAGTAGAGTTGGTCTGGAATCCGTCGGATCTTTCGGGTCGATAACTCCAACATATCACGAAGATCAAGCGATGGAGGTAGTGTGCAGTGCCGCAAATGCTATTAGAAGCTGGCCATCACGAGAAAAGGAATGCCATATCCGATATCATGTGCAGACCCGAGGTCTCAGATCATCTGGGTCAACATCGCATCTCATGCAGATCTCTCAGCAGCAAATCTGGCTTCACCATGTTTCCTTGTCAGTTGGGATTTAACCTCCTCTTACAACCGTTAACATTCACCAACCGCCATCAAGCATATGGTATTGCGTATGCTCAAGCCAACGTTCACAACGAAACCCAGGTCAGCTACGTAATCCAAGCGACGGTACCAGCGACGGTACGGTTCTTGAACCACAGCATCGTGTTTTCAAAGGGGGGGGGGGGCGGGTCAACCCCGTATTACCGCGGTCCAATAAAACTGGCCTCACCAGAAAGAACCAACCCAGCAGCAGCTGTCTTGGATCCGCCCACACTCGAATCGACCAACAACGTCACAAGCTCGAAACTCGTCAAGCGAATCAATATGGGTGTCTGGGAAGAACTGCTGGGCTCGCACGTGGTGACCAAGGACGGCGCCAAGACCACGGAGGAGGCGCTCGCTGGCAAGAAGGTGGTCGGCCTCTACTTCAGTGCGCACTGGTGCCCGCCATGCCGCGCGTTCACGCCATTCCTTGGCGCCACCTACGACGATATGGTCGAGGAGCACGCCGACTTTGAGATGATCTTCGTGTCGTCGGACCAGAACTTGGGCGCGTTCCAGGAGTACCACGGCGAGATGCCGTTCCTCGCGCTGCCGTTCGAGAACCGCGAGGTCCAGCGCGAACTCTCGACCAAGTACGGCGTGCGCGGCATCCCGACGTTGGTTTTCCTCAACGAGAAGGGCGAAGTCATCACCACCGAGGGCCGCATGTGGGTCGCTGAGTCCAAGGGCGACGTCGAGCAGCTCTACACCAAGCTCACCCAGTAAGCGCGGCGAGGCCTGCGTGTTTTGTTGCGATGCACGATACCAAAGGGCGCGTGAGCCTTCCAGAGAATACAGGAAAGAAAGAAGAGTATAGTGCCATTTTTTTGCATTGCTGTCATCGTGCTGTCCTGGCTCCTGGTGATCTCATCGTGCGCTCCATCGAATGCAACAGCTCCAAACGGGTTTGCAACGACGCCCGAGGTAGAGTCGCTGGACGAGACACCTGGGCGAACGCGGATGACGACGATCCGCCGAGTGGAGAGACCTCTCCATCCCTTGGGCTGTTGTTGCTGGGTATGACTGCAAACAGGTCTAGATTGGGTTCCGAGTCTGGGGATGGAGCAGCGGGCTGTGGATAATTCCCAATCGCTGCGCCGCCTCGAAACTTGATCATCATGCGGCTCTTGCCAGAGTGTGGGTTGGGAAACATCGTGTGCACTGGTTCGCTCGTCTGGAAATATTGGTCGCGCAGTCGTGAGCGCCGCTTCTTTGCCTGGTAGAGATGAGACGCCATGACTTTGGAGGATTCGCAAGTCGTCTCCAAGATGCCGATCCGGCTCAGTAGCTGGTCGCAATCGAGTATCTTGGTGATTTGCTCGTTCATTTCGACGAGAATGTACTGCATAGTTGGCGCAGTGCTGCTGAAACTGACTGGGTACTGGCATCGGAAGACAGTCTCCACGGCAACACGGAGAGCAAGCAAGTGAAGAGGCAGATAGAGAGCGACTCCCTTCTCATCCTGGTCCATACGTCGCTTGATCGACCTGAACAGCTGCACAATGGCGACGTATAGTTTCTCGATCTCGCCAGGAGCGTGAGCGTCGCTGTGACACGTCTGAATTGTCGACGACTTGATAAGATCGACGGCGCCACGGCAGCTGAGCTTGACGAAGACTTCCAAATACAGGTATCGCACGCACGCCTCGATCAACTCAACGACGTCGTGGCGGTCTAACAGCTGGAGCACTTTCTGCTTCTCTTCGTCGCTACGGATGCCGAGTGAAGCGAAGGGCAGAGCCGCGAAGAACGCGCGCAGTATGTGTTTCGTGAAATTGGCTCGCATCTCTGGCGGTTTCGCGCGCTCTTCGATGCACTTATGGCGACGTTGGGTTGCCTGGCGGCCGAAGAGCTGGAACGTCGGCTTTGTGTGGAGCTCTGAAAAAGCGGGAATGTGGACGAACGTGGCTGGCTCCTCGTGCTTCATTGCAAACATGGTAAGAATATCCGCTTCCTGGCGAGAGCCATGCTTAAAAGGTAGCAGATATCGATGTTTCATGTCGTCAAACGACATGCAGACACAGCCGACTTGATACGGCTTCGCCGTCGCGAGGGACTCGATGGGATGGCCACCTCTGATGCAGGAGAGATGGTCTGATTTGTTCGTCACGCCAGAACCAGTTTCGTTCTTTGGCGACCGCAGCCCAGTCTGCGACTTTGAATGCAGATCTACCATGACGACGTCGGCAAGCGAGCCGCGAACCTTCCACGCTGATGTGATCTGGCAGTCGTCCAGCGGCAAGTGTTTGAGCACAGTTGCAATGTTCTCGGGAGTAGGGTGCGCGCCCAAGCGCTGGAGGTACTTGACTGCATACTCATCTTTCAGCGTGTCGGTGAAATTGGATGGGAATGCCACTGGCTTTTCTTGAGGCTTGAGTTGGATAGTTACATGCAGGTGCTCCACCGCAGTAAATTCTTTTGCTGGCGGCGGCTTAGTCGAGCTCCTGGATTCATGCGTCGCAGCTTTCGCAAGTCGAGTCGTTCTGGATGACAGAAGAAGATGGTCAACATTCTCCAGACAGACAGTCAATGCGCATAGTAATCCAACAATGAGGGTCTCACCGCTCGCGGCGATTCATCGCTACGAAGAGTACTAGATGCCGTGCGTTGCTTCGCCGTCTTGCAGTCGTAGATTCTGAGTATAAAATTCGCAAGCTGGTGAAAAAATAGCTCTCCCTCATATCACATATTCCACAAAATGATCCAGTGGCCGATCATCAGTCTATACAAACCCTCTCTAAAACGATGTATCGAAACAAGGCACTGTTTGAACATTTGAACATCGCCAGTCAAAATCGCCACGCGCCCTTTTTTCCATCCGGAGTACCAACATCCAAAGACTGAGACCAAAATCCAAACTCGAACCAACAAGCCAACTGCACGAAGAACCACCATGGCACCAACAGCATTCTGGACCGACCTTCATGAGGATGACTCGATCTACCGTAGTCGCCCACCGCGCATCGCCAAGGTGCGCGCGATCCACGCGACCGCGCGGCTGCTCAAGCCCACGCAGGCGTCGCTCGCGCGCGCGTCGGAGAAGAAGGGCAAGCAGCGAATGACCGACGACATGGACAAGGAGAATACCAACGCCAACGCCAACGCCAACGCCAACGCCAACGCCAACGCCAACGGCTCGGGCTCCGGACTGCGTCGCTCCACACGCAAGCGCCGGCTTACGATCCCGCAGTCGCCCAAGTTCACCAAGCACCCGAAGACGCGTTCGCTGCCGCGCGAGCAGCTGCTCACCATGACGTCGCGCGAGCTGCGCGAGATCGAGGCGCTGCGCAAGAAAGTGCAGGACACGCGTCGCCGCAACCAGAAGTATCACGAGGCCACGACGCGGTCCGTACTGAGCTACGCGCCAAAGACTGGCGGCGCCACCGACGCGCAGTCGTTCCAGATGGTACTGAGGACCTGCGTTGCACTCTTCAGTAGCCACGACTCCCCTCCTTGGACTGACACCTTTCGGTATTTCGTGTTTACATACAGGCACTCCAGTCCTCTGGAGGCGTAGGCATCCCGGCGGTGCGACGACAGCGACTAACGACGCCCGTGGCGTTCAACTTTGAGTCAGACAAGCGTGCCGTGGCACGGAAACGTAAGAGTACATCGGCGCTGCCTGCTCGCGCCCCGCCGGCCAAGCGCTTCCGGCTCTGATACGGGGGATATCGCTTGGCCTGCGGGGAGGGATTGTATCGTATGGATCCGACTGTGGCTTGACCCTCTAGGATCTCTTGTAGATGATGAGTTCGATGAACAGGATCATGCACAGGAGTGATCAACTGCTCTCCTAGGACCAAGGTCTGGAGGGAGACAAGTACAAGTAGGAGCGTCGTATGAGCTCACCATGAACGGAATGTAGCTGTGCCGTTTTCTTAGTTCACTTGCGCTGAGTGTGCTCTCTCCTATGGTTCTGCAAGAGCTTGGATCTCGGCTTGAAGGGAAGGTGATCGGGTGTTAGGGCTGGTTTCTGGGAACTCGTCAAGCAATCTGCGTGCCGCGTTCTGAATGGTGGTTCTCGCGCCTGCGATCATCAACATGGTCAATTGTCCACTCTGGTGATTCTCTGAACTGGTGATCCTCTGAACTGACTGGTGATCCTCATATCGTATCGTACCAGCAGCTGGGAGGTTGAGATCATCGGGCTGCTCGAGCAGACAGCCAAGCAGTTGAACGTATGGGCGGATGTTGATCTGGGCGTCCGCCACTTCCTGACCATAGAGTGAAAGCTCTAGAGACCCAACCAGCTCGTCTACTGGCCACGGCTTCATGTATGTGGTGAGAACAGGATCTTGTCGATGCTTTCGCTTCATCACACAAAGTTGCCGGATCACTTGAATCCCGTCTCGAAAGATGCGAGGATTCGCTCCGTGCTGGCGGAGTGCGTGCACCACACGATCTTGGAGACCGCCCATCGCCAGCTTCTTGACGACTTGCACCCGCTGGCACATGATCGGAAGCGCTCGAAGGAAGCACTCATGCAGAGCCTGCTCCTGAGCAAAGCGACCCATTGTGTCCACGGCTTCGCACTTGATGGCACACTGCTTTTCCGCAATGGAGAGCAGGCGAAGTTGCTCAGCGTGGCGGCGACGCAGTTGTTCACGCTGCTTGGCCAGTCGGGCGGTCGCGCTCGTGGTCGCTTCAACTTGGCGGACCATCGTCCTCGTCGTCTCTTCGACCGTCTCGATGTCTGTCTCCACGAGCGCGATCCGTGGGCCTTGCTGTCCGATAGACTCGTCGGTATCATTGAGAGATGTCATGGTTAGCTCGATTTGGCGCTGAAGACTTTCCTTGAATCGCATCGAGGACGTGAGATCCTCCATGGCGTTCTCGTTCTCGAGCTCCACCAAGTCCGAGGCATACTTGGCTTTCGCGGTGGCGAGGTTCAGCTCGCTAGTGTGGTCTTCCAGCGCTTCGTTCCGTTGCTCCAGTTTGAAAACGGCGTTCTGCAGCGGACACGCAACCGCGGGATACACGACGTCGGTCCACGTGATGGTGTCGACGACGCGCACGCCTTTCTTATCGGCAACCGTCAGCTTGGCACCGGCCTCTACCAGCAGCTTGACAATGGCCTACAGTGCCGGTACAATGTACACCAATGCAGAAGCGCATGAAAGCATTTCGGTTTGCGTGAGTGGAAGCCCCGCCCGGGCCTGATGCCCACACATCCAGTATAGTACTGTACTGCTGTTCTGTACAGTACCAGATTGCGTTTTGCCGCACTCAGATGCAGCACGGTCTTCCCATCCTGGATCAAGATCAAGACACACGGTGCGACAGTCAGAGGTGAGATGGCGTGATGTATCCATCTTGAAGCCCAAAGGGCAACTTCAGATGGGCTCACGCCGATGCGACACGACACGAGGTCGTCGTGAATTGTTTTTTAGTGAGAGGAAGCACCATCCTCCTCCTCGTGATTACGGTAGTGTACCTGGCAGACCGGAGCGTTGAGGTTGCATGTCGCGCCAACCGCGCGTAGGACAACTTCCACTATTCTCTGCTTTTTCCCACATCCGTAGGACACACCAGACAAGTCTGTGTGAGAACCTTGTAGTGGAAGGGTTCGCCGGCCTGGGACAAAAAACTCCGTGGCCTGTTTACCTCCCCAACTCAACCCACCGGAGTTTCAGCCGCAATCGCGAGTTGCAACAGGTTGAGCACATCTGGTTGCTGGATACATATTTAGTGAGGGGGATATGAGTCTCACGCGGCACCGCAACTAGCTCCCAGCAAACAGCGCCAGCACCGAAACCTTCAGCTGGTGGAGCAGAAGGCAAGGTCGGTCAAGGGTGCCGTCTTGGATCCTGCAGAGGTCTTGTAGCGCGGCAAAGGTGGAAGCCGTTGTACTCATTGTGGGCATGAGTCCCACAGAGAACCTGACAATTCTTCTTCACTGTACAGTACTGACTGTTGGACTCATGGCCGTTACATTCCGTCATGCACTTGCCAGCGGCAAGTTGCCGCCCTTTCGTGCATCGGACTTGAGTTCAGTATGCTGGACCAACACTCTAGCGCCGCCGTGTTGGGGGATAGGCTCAATCCACATTTGCCAGCAGGACCAGAAGCAGGTCAACTCTAGGTGTCGTACCATCTTGTTTCTCCGCCTGGATTTTCCCAGGCAATGGCGATGTCCGACCCTCCACAAGACGTGGAATTTGACATGGATACGGACGGATATTCCATCCAGCGTCTTGTGGTGTCGACCTGCAAGCGTCCTCATGCCTAGATCGGACCAAACACACTCCTTGTCTCACAACCCGGAAAGGCGTGACTAGCTCTTGGGAAGTGCACCCTCGCAATGGGGCGAGGAGGTTCTGTACTGTACTGGACTGCAGTCTCTTTCACATTCTCTCCGCCCTCGGAAGGACCAGCCGCCAAGACTGGTCCATCGAGCCTCAAAACGGCCAGTGATTAGTACGTCAACGAGAGCCAAAGAGAGTCTAATCCAAGTTGGACCGCTAGTTATGCACCCACAACTGTTCTTTGAATCTTGGTGTCCCACCCCCGGTTTTCTCTTTGAGACATGCTCGCGAGTCTGACGCAGGGCTCACAACGGCATGATTTGGCCCAGGCGGATTTTTTTAGGATGTGAACCAAACGCCGTCAAGTACAGTGGCTTGGTTCAGTATGGTTTGGTTAAAAATCCTGAACAGAGCTATGTGTGCTGTACAGTGCTGTGTGGCTCAAGTGCTCGCTGCGCTTTGTGTTGCAACGTGGTTCTCTCCCTCCATCTCTCTTTCTCACTTCGTCCACTCTGCCCAGTCCCACGTTGCCAGGAACTGGACATTTTGTTTGGATTTGGTGAGAAATTATGCACACAAAAATCCGCAACTGTAGGCAAGCCTGCCTCTTAACAACAGGCCTTAGATTGAGGTGCAACTCTTCCAGGCCGTGGATCCGCAATTTCCCAATTAAGTCATGGCCTGTGCTGCACAAAACGCGAGCCATGTCGTACCGTAGTGACGGAGCCAGGAATGCTGAAAGAGCCTCTCGCTCTTTTCGGATGGTGCGCGGTTTACCGTCGCCACGGCTCTAATAATGACACGTGGTGGGATTGACACAAACTTCTGTTTCGCCCGATTTTCGAGATAAAAATCTCCTCCCGAAACATGTGCAAGATTTGCCCAAGTTCCCACGGGTTTTCCGATAGAGCAGCTGGACGCCAGTCACCTTGTTCTGTGTGGATTTTTTGAGTTTTCAATCCAGCAAAGGAGCGTTCAGCATACTCCTGCTCACAGCAACCCCCTGCTCCCAAATCCAGTAGGTTCACTTGTCGCGAGAAATGACCAACCTTCCTACACATTCGCAGGTCTGCCTGTCCTTTCTGTGTGAGCTACTTGTCAATGTTCAACGACTGACGCGCCGCGGAGGGAGAGACTCATCGCCTGTGGCGGCTGCCCACACAGGCATCACAGCTGGATGGGCCCAGCGACGCGATCGCCCAGGAAGATTGCGTCGTAGGTCTGACAGCTTCCTGTCATATCGTGCCACAAACAGACCGTGAAAGAAAGAGTGTTGCCGTTGATGCTCGCACTCCAGTCCCATTTCACAATTTGCATCGCCTCTAAGCAATCGCAACTCACCGCAAACGAAACCAACCACACAGCAACGGCAATGGAAGCTTCCAACTTCAGCCCTCACCACCAGATCGACATGGACGACGACAAGCCTGTGGCTCGCGGCATCTGGTCCGAACTTGAGCACGAGCGCTTCCTCGAGGCTATGAAGGCGTACCCGTTAGGCCCATGGCGCACCATTGCCGACCATGTGGGCACGCGCTCGATCAAGCAAGTGCAGACCCACGCACAGAAGTACCAGCAAAAGGTCGCTCGCCGCCAGCGAGGACTGCGCAAGCAGAAAAAGCGCGTTGCGCGACCCGAACACCGCGTCGACCAAGCCGCCGCTGGCTTCATCGTGCGCAAGCCATTGACCACCGACCACTTCTCGACGCCGAGCTCTCCGACCTCGTTTGAGGAGCTGCTCCACGAAGCGGCATCCTTGGCAAAGCCCGTCGAGTCGGATGTAGAGATCGACATGCAAGAGCTGCTCAGTGCGATTGAGCCACTTCCGTTCTCAATGCCATGCGGCGAAGACCCGTTTGCATTCGATGCAGCTATGCACCAGCGAGAGCTCCACGAGTCGCTGCAGCTTTTCCTGACTTGCGTATGAGTGCTGCACGCTTTGACCAGGGCAGCCGACTCATGTAAATTATTAATTGTATAAATAGCATGCCTCCAATTCTATCTCCTCCTCATATTGCGGCTGTAGTGCATATTCCGCCTGGACCATTGGACCTTCAAACCATCGGACCGTCGGATCCGTTTCCACATCCGCGACCAAAGTTGCTGCAACTGGGCATCGATTAGACGACATTATTCAGCACGTCACGTCCAGTCGCTCGCCAATTCCTCGTGTCGAGGGACAATTGCATTACAAAGATCGACTCTGTGTTCAGCACAGGTTCACAGAAGCGCCGTCCATCTGTCGCCACTCTCCACTCTGCGTTTTGACCGTGATCATCTCTAAACTAGCAACTTCAACCTGCCGTGTGGACCCTGAGTATGGTAGTCGTTCCCCCTCAACAAGAAACCCGGAAACCAATCATCATTGCGTGCAGTGGTATCTGTGCCGATTTTCTTGCTTGACTCAGCTCTTCAACACGGAGCGAAGAAAGGCTGGGCCGCACGCCATTTGATGGTCCTAGACCATCACTCCTCCGTGGTCAAGCAGGGATACTCATCGCGGAGTGCCCCCTCGCAAAATGTAAACTGTGTGTGTTGTTCCACACAGAAGACTCGGAGTAGAAGATTGAACACAGATCGCGTACAGAAACGAATATCCGGACATGATGGACCAATGCAACTTTTTTTTAAGACAGACAGCTCCTTTGATCCAGCACTATTCTTGCGAAGTATGTGCATATTCATGGTATCCGGCAGCCCTTCGGTGAACCTGCCTTGATTCCGAGCTCTGATTCCTCCATAAAGAAAATGCTTCGCGCGGCTGTACAGCACTGGAATGGTTCATGCAGCACTGCATGTGCTATTCGAGTACTACGCAGTGCTATACAGTACAGTGGAGCCGTTCTTGTTCCTGATGAGTCCCCACGCCAGTGAGACTTTTCTAAAGTTCGACCTTGGTCAGGAGAGTTTCTGTCGCCAATCGCAACGGACTCTACGGTACAGCACACTGTTCTGTACCACTGCCTGTGTTGAGACTTATACTTTCTGAAAGAGGTCAAGACAATCCCCTCCCTCATACAGACGACAACTGACTCTTCAAAGAGCATGGCGCAGAGAACGCAGCTCCTGTGGATCAGCCAGGTGAGATTGCAGACCGGCGACTTCCACCCAGCAACTTGCTTCTCACTAAGCAAGAGTGATTCCAAACCTTGGAATCAATTGGACTAAAGAGACGGAGGGGCGGGGGTGGGGGGAGGGGGGGGGTATCGATGAGATGGAAGTCGAGAACTGCTGCTCAGTACAGTGTACTGTACTCTTCCTCATGACATTCCACCGTTAGATGTGTAACTATTGCATGAAGACGCCATTAGAAATCCATCTTGATAAGAGCACGGTACAATACTGTGCCGAATGCTTATCGCACTAAGAAATCCGCAATGGGGGACACGTACTGTACAGTGCCTGACTTGTCTCGTCACCCCAGGAAGCCAGTTTTCGCTGGACAGTGCAGGACAATTCCAAGAGAAAGGTTATTTTTCTCGACCACACTGAATTGTAGTTGGTCAGCTTGGGCTTACTGATGATCCTCTCGGGGTTGATCAGATCGTCCAGGTTTTGTCACGTGGAGAAGTGTCCAGATGATGCATAGGCAGGCGTGCTGCGTTGTCTATGTTCAGTTTCTGGACCATCCACAGTAAAATACGACAAATCACTGGCTCTTCTGACAAGATTCCATGGTGGATACAGAAAGAGCTGCTCATTCTAACGACACGATCTGTGCCGTATGGAAGTGGGCCGCTTGGCCATTCCGCGGTCTGGTCATCTAGACTTGTGGCTTTCGATGCGGCGAGTCCATACGTCGCGGGATTGCTCCACAGACTTGAATCCCATTTGTCTTGTGAAATCCTTCGTGTCGGACATGGTCGGCGTTGACATCCTTTGTGTGGACAGCCAATGTTGTACAAGAGCAGCAAAACGTAACATCGTGGAGATCTGAACTGTACAATATCGTCGAGCTGTCCTTTGTATTCAGAATTCAGTGTTTCTCCTTGTCTGACTTGATGGAGATTCCTTCTCTGCGACGTATCAAAAGTGCACTGTCCTAGAACAGTGGATCGCATTGTAGTCTTTTGATATCCCAGTGGGATTCCCATATTGGTATGGATATGGCAGAGCGACAAATTCAGGGCGACTCGGAATTTGGAGATGAAGGTGTGAGTAGTCCCAGGATTCAGTATGAATGGCCTTGGCGAGCAAAATAGTACAAGGAGAGAACGTATTTTTGTAGAAACGTTCTATCCTTGGCTATTTTGCTCGCCAAGGCAATCAAAGTACTACGTAGTATTTTATTCAACCATCAAAGCAATCGCCTAGGATCACAGTGCCCTGAAGCTTGATAAGCATATTGGGCAATATTTGGCTGCTGGATATGCGCATCTTTGCTTATCAAATAAGTTGGTGTTGAATCCACAGGATTCAGGGTGATAAAATTAGTACTTGGTATTTTACAACATAGAGCAAACGACTCGGAGGACCCTTCCTAGCTGACGACTGACAAATACTCGATGAAAAAGTCCAACGATTCACCCAATGATGGGAGCCCCGATGGACCCTCCGACTTTTCATCGACCCCGTCGATCGTCTTGTCAGTGATGTCGTCGAGGTAGAGCCAGCCAGGGCTGAGCTCTGAGAGACGCAACGGGGCGAGATCGATGCAGTCAGGTCCAACAGGAGACTGATCCTCGAGCAGCGACGTGAACGATCGCTTGACAACAGGCGTATCGGAAGCAGCGCGTGGCGACGATGGCGAGGAGACGGAGATCTCGATCATGTGCTTGGGCGGCTGACTTGCCTCGCTGTCGGAGTCGCTCTCATCGTTCGAGTCCGAGTCGATGCTCTCTTTGTCGGTGAGCGACTGGGACGCGGTAGGGCTGCCTGCCGCCGTCGGCTGGTTGTGCTCGCCGTCCTCGCTCTTGCGCTTGCGTAGCTTACCGTAGGTGCCCATGACAACACGGTGGCCGATATCTTCCTCGCTCTCTTCTCCCTTGCGCTTGGGCTTGCGGAGACCGCGCATTCGGCGCACCACCTTCTCCTGGTACTTCTGCGCGTGGGTCTGGACCTGACGCACCGACCGCGTGGCCACGTGGTCGGCGATGGCCTTCCACGGGCCCTTGGGGAACAACTTCATGGCTTCGAGAAATCGGTCGTGCTCATCGGCCGCCCACGTTCCGGTTGGGTGGGTGGGCTCGGGCAGCGACAGCGACGCACTCGGGTATGGGGCCGATTGTTGGCGCATTGTGCGCGCACGCTTCATCGTCTTGGTCGCCATCTCGATCGTTTGGTACAAAGGGGGGAAAGGGCTGCGTGTTTGCCGCTGTGTCAATTGCAAAATGAGACCAGTTGGGCTGGTTCCATCCGCGCACGGATGCCAAGGATGGTCCAGCCGGAGAGGGTTGCAGATCAAAAGACTGTCGAAGTGCGCTGGGAAGATCGGCCAGAGGTGAGCCTGCGCTTGTTCCAGGACAATCGGACTGTCCCGTCCGCTTGTGCCACAATGGCTCCACCTTAAGAGGGAGATTGGTGGTTTGCTCAGCTGAGCTTTGGCGTGTCATAATCCTCCCCATCCCACTATTCTGCCGATCGAAAGTCGCATCACTCTCCCACAAAAACGCGATGGAAACCACGACTTGGCCTGAACCAAACCAAGGAAATTGTGGTTAAAAATGGATGTGAACAACCAGATGCGGGCAAGGAAAATAGATCGAGTGGAGTCCAAAAGATTGAATGTCAACGAGACCAACTGGCCCCATTACCAACTTCTCCCAGCTGCAAAATAGACCCAAATACTAAACGATTTCTTAAGAGTGCATTCGGTGAACCACCAGCAACGACGGTCGGTATCCATTTGTGCCAGTGTCGCAAAAAGCGTGGACAAAACACACAACAAAAAACAAAAATAGGCGGTGGCCATTTGCATCTGGCCCATCGAATCATTCAAGGCGGCGAGACATCCGCGCCTTCCACGGATCCGTCCGGTCCGCTTGGCAGCCATTATATTGCGGTGGGGGGCGACAGTTGCAGCGATGTCTACGTTCTCCCAAGATTCTTCACCACAGGAGAATCCACCGAAGTCCGGACTGACGTCTTGGGAGATTGATAGATAGACCGATAGCTCTTCCTCTTGCCCTTGGCCTTGATCAGCCAGCGCCTCGTTTTTTCCTCCCGGCGATGGCCGCATCGATTTACTTCAAGAATCTCGGGACGTTACCGTCACGATTCCGCACCGTCACCGCACTCGAGGACCACATTGATCACGGCGGCGAAAGCTCACAATGCGTGCTATGCAGGCGTTGAGAAAAGGATCAACCGGCCAAACTCAACGCTATCTACGTTGTTATAGCATTTTTTTGGTCAGGTGCTTGTGAAGGTCCCCGATTACAGTGCACTGCACTGAAAAACATGCTGCACTGTGCAGCATGTATGCTGGCTGCTGGTTGTTCACAGACAGTCGCTTGTTGACCATGTCAATGACAAGGAGTCGAGCAAACACGAGCTGCAACCATTTGGCAGACAAAGAGAGTTCATGGTTCTGCGATACCCGCGCGAGGATGGAATCCATCGATGCAGCCGAATTCCAGACGCTTCTGAACTCCAAATTAGCCACGGCGGTCAATCACTATAAGCATTCAGTTCACCGAATCCAAGAGTTCATCTGCGTATCCACAGAGCCACTAAACGCTGGGTGCCAACGGCTTATTGAAGCCGCTGGCTGCCTTATAAGGATAAATGGGGGCAACCGACTTTACAGCCCTCTTAAATACAGACTGCCTACTGCACAACAACAACAGTGGGAAGCCGACTGTCCACCTTGCACTGCGAAAGCGCTCCAGCTGGCGCGACCTCGCAGACGGGCGGGTGCTGTGTGGTGTGCGGACGAGCCGCAGTAATGATCGCGAGACCACTCGGCATCCTAGCGTGGCAATGGTCAATATTTTTACAGGCACAGAGTCAGCCCAGTTCTAGGCTGGAACAGCTTTGGCTAGCTATCCTGGCTGACGCATTCTGACGCGTTCTCCATCTGCAACCATGGTACCATCCAGTAGAGTAGAGAACTGTGGATGGAGCTTCCACCGCCTCTCCAGCAAAGAATCTCTGCTCTCCCCTCCCAATGAGAGGGGGTCCCATGCTCTCTGCAACCGACGAATCAGTCCAGCTCTGAGCATTTGCAGCAATGAGTTGAGTTTAGAACGGGGGATACAGTAGCGAAACGGGTCCAAGACAGACAAAAGTAGAATCTGTCATCACAGGTTTTTTGGTACGCAACTGAACTTTGGCGCCGCAACGGAAGCTTACCAGCTCACGAGGATGGCCCAAAAACTCTTGGTGGCCACTGGGCGGCCCAAAATCATTTTGAACTTGGGCCACAGTGTTTGAAACAAGTAAGATCTGGTCTGTGCCCACACAGATATTGACCAACAAAGACCGAAATGAATCGCAGAGAGAGAGGACGCGGGTGCGCTTGAAGTCGCGCCGAAACCCCGCAAATGCAATGTACTCTACATGTACAGGGACACGGAACACTGTAGAGTACATTGGACAGTGATGCTCATGGTGATCATCATAGAGTAGCATCATGAATCATGATACTGAGCATGATGCTATGATGCTGTACAGTGACATGGTCACGGCTGGAACTGCTGCTTTGCGTCGCCAAACTTCCTCCCACGCCTCCCACGGGCGTGGATCGCCGCAGCAATGATTGCATTGACCGACGAATCAAACCACAACGCCACACTGCGGCCTGTCCTGTAGTACAGTACGGTAGATGGAAGTCCCAACGTGTTACATTTCCTTTAGGGAGAACAACACGCAGTTTGCAGGACAGGACTGTACAGTTTCTAAGTACTGTACGCATGTACTGTACTGGACTGGACTGTGGAAGAGGGAGTTCTTTTGCTCTTTTTGGAGGAATGCGCTCTGCCACAAAACGCTGTGAGAGAATGGGTGCCGTCCCCCCATCTCTGTGATCGGATGATCGGTCTATCCCGTGGCCGAGTGAATCCTCGTTGGTCGACATAGATGCAACAACCTGATCTAAGAGCCGGAGCTATGCTCCCGCCAAACACAAACAACCCGTCCCATTCTGTCCGTCTTCGGAGTTGGCGAGATGGGCGTCCAGTTTATGGACCCAAAACCGTGGACTCCCAAGTTTGGAGATGGAAACGTGGTCGTGGACGGGTCCTTGTGCCATCCAGGATCCCACTCTTGAAACTCGCTGTGTAACACAAGATCGGCCCAAGTGCACGTTGAAGTTTGTTGCTCTCTATATACACAGAAACACGAACGAGCTCTCGATGTGTATTGCACAAATGTGCTGAACAGTTGCAAGTTCCCGAGCCGCACCGAGCTACAGAGAGCACTGCATGGAACAGTACGGTACAGTTCGCACCAAATTGAGATTTCAGAACTCGCGGAGACTGCAGTTTGTTCGAAGTGACCTCGCACCGCCACGTGAAAGAAAAGACGGCGTCGGAGAAAAGAGGCGAGACAATGTCCTACCGAGTGCCCTACTCTTCTGGTCAGGAGTGGCGGCGGTCCATCCGGTCGAGAGAGTTGAAGTCTATCACTGTCCAGATAGTATACAGCACGGGTGTACAGTGTACTGTTCCGACTTGGGCTTCCCGGGGCTGCTTCCCGCGGGCAGAGACTACGAAGTTGACCATATTCGTCGCGACCAGACGGCGAGTTGGATCCGCCAGTGGCAGAGATCTTTGCCCGCGCCGCTCTTCTTTCGCACGCGAGAATCCATCATCGCACGACTCTCGCGTTGATGGCCATAGTCAAACTAGATTTAATCGTAACGTTACCGTACATGTGGTTGGTCCGAGTTGTCTTGACAGTCAATGAACCCCGCGGTCGAGCTGGCTCGACGGAAGAGTCTGCGCGCGCTTACAAGATTCTTCAGGCGTGGACAACATGGCAGGCAGCGTTCGTGGACCACGAGGCGTGGTGGGCGTTCAAGGCCCGTTAACACACGCTTCGGTGTCCATGCATGTTGACGGCTCTTTGGGGAATAATAGAATGAGCCACAAGTGTTTCGAAGGCTGGGCGTGGACAGCTCTGTTTGGGTGCTCGAGTGTTCATCATCTCGTTGTAGGTTCTCTTTTGTATTTGTATTCCGACGAGAAAATGCAGTGCAACAGTCAGATACTGTACTGAACTGTGGATCGTGCGTGGGCGCTGAGTCATTCCTGGGACAGAGGGGCTGGCCTCCTGTCGTAATCTCGGCCCTCGACTCCCAAATCCCTGCCCGAGCTCTCGCCCTGGTGGCTCGCAACTAATTAAACGAATAAACATAGATTCGAATGCCCAATACGTGCGTAAATCGACCACTGGCAATGGAGTTTAGTGGAGCAAGTTTATAATATTGACACGTTGGAATTCTATCCACTCCATACGCAACTGGGGTGCATCGACACACACCACATCAAAACGCGGCGGCGTGTCCGCTTGGGCTGTGGGCTTGCAATCCTCCGAACTGGAGAATGAAGTAGTCGAGCGATTCGTCCAGAGAGGGCAGCAAACTGTCGTCGTCACCATCGAGATCTTCCGATGCCAATGAGACTGGTTCGTCCACCACACCCAGCAGCAAGCTCTGGAAGCCTCCGACACTTGAAGGCGACGACGGAGAGGAACTAATGCTATCAACAGACAACGCTCGGGCGGCTGGTCTCCTTGAAGGCGACGCGATTGGTGCGTCGTTCCAGCTTTCTCCGGCGCTGCTGTCACTGACAGAGCCGTCTGTAGCGACTGCTGGAAGCTCTAGATCCATCGCCCTCTTCTGCTTGTACTTCGCCTTGCCATCGGTGCGGCCCACGAGCTTGCCGAGAATCTTCGGCACCACGCGGTGGCCGCTGAGAGTCGTGGGCTCACTCGACTTCGACTCTTGGTTCCGTCGGAGCTTGGACTTCCCGAGCTGGTAGCGTTCGACCTTGGCCGCGTACTTCTGCGCGTGTGAGTGCACTTGGCGCACTGACCGCGTGCCCACGACGTCGGCGATCGCGCTCCACGGGCCCTTGGGGAATCGCGCCATGCCCTGCAAAAACCGATCGTGCTCCTCGGCGGTCCAGGTGCCACTCGCCTTTCGGCCCGTAGACTCGGGGGGCGATTGCTTGTACTGTGGTTGGAGGCTCGTCGTTGTCATTCTGGTTTGGTCGAGTACGCAGCGATCGTGATCTCGTTCGAGTCGTCGATGGTTCACACGCAGAGAAAGCGAGAATGACCCCTCGGAACTCGCGCCGAGAATGTCCGGAGACACTGGACGTCATACAGTATATTGGACACGAGGGAACTGGACAGTGCGGCATTACTGTCGCTGCGTCCATGGTGAGATTACCAGGTAATTTACCTGCCGGAGAAGCTTGAGCCTGGAAAACAGGATTTCTGGCCCCAGAATTCACTTGGATCAGCCGTACTGCACGGCTGCACGGCTGATCCAAGCGAGCGACTGTCCATTCTGTGCATGATCTTGGCTAGTTGCCGCGCATCGTCGACATTCAAGAGGGCAGACGACGCGCTAACTAGATGGAGACGTACGTGTCAGAAGTGGAGGGAGCCCTCGAGAAATGTCACTCAAAGGAGAAAAGTCGACGACAAAAGTGGGAGCAAAAGAAATTGCAATGTATTGTACAGTATTGAAATGCATGAAATGAGACTCCACTACTGTAGCGCTGCGTGAGAACACTGTGAATATTTCCAGATTGGTTTTAGCTTGTGCTTGAGTTGGCTGACCCACCCACCCATTTCTAGGGCTGCCATGCGTACGATCGAGGTGATACCCTTTGGAGTGTAGGATAGTAGCTCCGCTAAACTGGAGCATGTCGACCTGAGCATGTCGACCTGAAGGGGGGGGGGGGGGGGGGGGGGGGGGGGGGGGGGGGGGGGGGGGGGGGGGGG
>JAADWZ010000479.1:0-24889 GCA_023336445.1 Pythium dissimile
CACCATCCAAACGTGAGCCCCCCCCCCCGCCCCCTCCTCGTTTATGTCTGAAACAGTAATGGAGCGTCTACTAACGTGTAAAGATGCTAGCATTCGACCCGTTTACGAGCGAGCACATGCCAAAGGGCAACGTACGCCTCTTCCGCGACGATTTCCTGAACAACAACCCCATTCTGCTCGAGTATCTCGTGCAAGAAATGCAAGACACGACGCGGAAAGTCTTTACTGATGATTCCGACGACGCGCGGTCGCTGCAGCGCACCAGCAGTTTTGTGGAGAAGATGCGCAGTGCCAATCCACTGGCAGAACCGCTCCAGACCGATGGCACAAATGACGGGTCTCTGGCCTATCACGCAGAGGGTGCGACGCGACCAGCAACGGCTCGTCCAACAACCGCTGGCTTGTCGACGGGTATCGGCGCCGTGCTGACCTCGAATCTGGGCATCGATCCTTCCGACCCGAAGAGCACGATCCGCAAACTACTCAAGCACATTGAAGTCCTGGAAGAGAGCCTCTCGAGCTTCAAGACGCACCAAGTGGAAGCGAGTGAGCAAGCGCTTATGGAAGAAAACCGGCGGCTGCAGACGGAAAACAACAACATTCCCATCCTGCAGGAACAGATCGCGAATCTGAAGAAGCAGCTCAGCACCGCATCGGGTCCTCGTCCTCCCGTGCCCACTTCGGTGGGAGCAATTGGCTCAGATGCCAAGAAGACCAACGAACTGGAGCGCGAGAACGAACAGCTCCGAAGGGAGCTGGCGCGGGTGAAGCAAATGCTCAAGAGCCAGGACGTTGCACCATGCGAGCTGACGACGGATTTATCGACCGACAAATGCGCTGTCACTACGCCAAGTAAACCACAGCGTTTGGGTGACACTGCTCTGCTCGAGGAGTCGGCGTCGGTCGATGTGGAGCTGACCGAGCTCATCTTACAGAACGAAGTGTCACTCGAGATGATCCGCAACGACATCAAAAACACCAAGAAGGAATGGGAAGAACAGTTCCAGGCAGCAAAAGAGCGAGAACAGGAGCGCCAGCGCGCAAGACCGCAGACGTCGCTGGGGCTGCTCAACGCTTCTGGAAGGACTCCAACGCGACTGGGAGATCAGCCTGGTGAGCTGGCGACCAAGCAGAAGCTTCACGGCGCTGTCGGGAAGACGAAGGCCACCTCAGGGCACCAGCTCCTGGGCAGACAGATCCACACATCGGCTGGTTTCCGGCACGGTGGCGGTCCAGAAGAGCGATTGCTCCACTCGGCTCCTACTGCCTCACCTTTTGTCACCTTAAATGGCAGGACTGTCACGAATATCCTGACACTGTGATTAGGAAGCGTCCGGTCAGGTAGTGTTGGGCAGGCTCGACAATACACACTCTCTTTTCTTAAAAGGGGGTTTGGCATTCCTTCTCCTTCGTGGTCCTTTCGTTCGTGACTGGCTGGTTTGGGTATGTTCGGTCCGTGGGAGGATGAACGCAGCTACGACGTGGCGCTTCCGTTTGTCGCCGCGCTTGAGGATGCACTTGCGCTCTTCGAGAGATCGGGCCACTTGCCGTCCGCGTTGACCGGCCAGTTCGTCGCCGTCCGCTTGTGCTCAGGTACGAGTTTCTCGCGCGTGGCCTCGTCGACCTGAGATAGCTCTTCACAAGCACAATAGTCCACGACGTCAGGAGAACGAAAGGTGCCACAAAACGTCGAAATGGCAGCGAATAAAAACAAACCTTGAAGCGTGTAATTGAACAGCGGCGGCACTGGAACGTTGTTGGGCAGCGTGAGCGTTTCCTGCCGCAACTCGTCAAAGAAAGGGTGGGCGGCGGCTTCGAGTGGTCGCAGCCGCTTCTTTGGGTCGTACACGAGCATTTTGGCCAGCAGGTCAATGGCCTCGGGCGGTGTCCGCGACCGGAAGATCTTGTTCCACGAGTGTGCTTTGATCTGCGGAAACTGAAACTCGGTGTAGTTGGGGTTCATGGCTTCGATCTCTTCGCGCTGCGGCGTGCCCAGCACCTTTATGATCTCCACGAGCTGATCGACGCCGCTTTCGCCCGGGAACAGCGGCTGGCCAAGCAGCAGCTCCGCGCACACACACCCAAGCGACCACACATCTGTCATCACACACAGTGATCCGTCCGTCAACACCAGCGCTCTCCCCCCCCCCTCCTACAAAGTGACAGCTAGAATGCCTGCGCTCACCGATCGCCGTGGTGTAGTCGGTGGCGCCAAAGATGAGCTCGGGCGCGCGATAGTAGCGCGAGCATATGTACGACACGTTGGGCTCGTTCTTCTGGAGCACCTTGGCGCTGCCAAAGTCGCAGAGCTTGACCACATGCGAGCGCGGGTCCAGCAGCAGATTCTGCGGCTTGATATCGCGGTGGCAGATGCCCGTCGAGTGGATGAACGCGAGCGCGCGGCAGATCTGGTAAATGTAGAGCTTGACCAGCACGAGCGGCATGTACTGCTTGGCCTTCTGGAGCTGCCGCGCCACGCCGTAGACCGTGTCGGGCACGTACTCGAGCACGAGGTTGAGATAGAGCTCGTCGGGCTTCTCGCCGTTGCAGTAGAAGCAGTGCTTGAGCTGGACGATGTTGACGTGGTTGAGCTGGCGCATGATCTGCAGCTCCCGGTTCTACCACAGAGCGACACCGATCAGTTCCGCGCGGAATGTTCTACAAACGTGGGACGCACTGTACTTTGAATCGCTTGTCCTGGAGCACTTTCTTGATCGCGACGATCTCGCCCGTCTCTTCAACCGAGGCCTAGAGGAACCAACACCAATTCGTGAGCGATCCAACCTTTTGTTGATGGTGGTGTGTTGTTTTTGTTCCACGCCCACAAAATAGACGCCAGCGCCAACACCCATACCTGGAAGACCACGCCAAACGAGCCGTTGCCGATGATCCGCTCGGCCGAGTAGTGGATCGTCTTGCCCTATGGACCACAAAACAACAGCACTCGCTCAGCAGTTTGTTCCACACTGCAGTTCAACGTCCGTCCACCAACTCACATCGGCGAGTGTGTGCGTCGAGTCGCCCACCGAGATGCCCGTGCTCTCGTTGCGCATCTCCTCCTTCTTGGGCTTGGCGCTGGCCGCTGACGCGGTGGACGTGGCGGCTGCTGCGGCGGCGGCGCCAGCGTCTTCGCGCGTGCTCGCGACCGACCGGTCGGTCTTGCGCGGATCTTCGCTCATATCTGCTGTTCCCCACTGATGTTGGGAATCCAACACAGACGACACGCACACACACACACACAGAACAAACACCGACAGCAAACGTCAGAAGCTATGGTCCACGGCGCGAACCAGCAGTGGGAACCGCGGTCCGCGCGGCCGAAGTCGACTAGCCGCCGTACCTTCCGCCCGATGGAGAAGCGTCCGCCGGCCTTTTTGGGCTCGCGGTCGCCTAATGTTATTTTCCCTACAAGGGGGAAGTTTCGCAAAGAACAAACACCAACGAAAATACCGATCTACCTGGGAATACCGGTTTCCCCCCGCTCTGTGTTGGGAACAGCAACTATATTCCACCAATCATTGACACTACATACCGTTGATTGGTCAGATTGGAAGGATCTTCAACATGAGAGCTCCTGGCGTGTATCTCTGGATTTTGAGACGAGCAGCTCCGGGCCACGAGGCCATCGATTCTTCATGGCTCGCGCGACGCCCGGCACGCCGCTGATGGCACGCAAGCGCGCATCGCAACAACAACCTCAACCACGACCACCGCCACCGCCGCCTCGTCAGCCACGAGTAAAGTCGCGGCGCATTGCGCTCGTGGTGGTCGTGTTGCTCGCGGATCTGTTCTTCTCCGGCGTGATCTTCGGCTGGGCGCCGCTGTTGCTCATGCTGCTGGACGAGGAGCAGTACGGCGAGCTCTGTCGCGGCAGTGAGCTCGAATTGCCACTTGACGAGCCATGTGTCGAGCAAGAAAACCGGCTGAATCTCATGTTTGCGCTCGCAGCGGTGGCGACCAACGCCGTGTCGCTGCCCGTGGGGATGTTCCTGGATCGGGTCGGCCCCAAGATCACAACCGCGCTGGCTGGACTCGTTCAGGTCGTTGCGCTGCTACTCATGGCCGTCGCGGACTCGAAAACGTTCGACGTGTTCCTCCCGGCGTATGTACTGATGGCGGTGGGCGGCGCGATGACCATGATGGTCTCGTACCCGGCGAGCTTCCTGATCATGCAGCACCAGACGGCGATACTGGCCGCGATCAGCTGTCTTTTCGACGGTAGCAGCGTCGTTTTCTTGCTGTTGTACTCGATTCGGTCCGTGTTCCGAGCGTCCCGGTTTGTGCTCTTCACGGGCTACGCAGGCTTCGCTGTCGTCGTGTACGTGCTCATGATCGCGCTATGGCACGCGAACGAGCGCGAGTTGTTCGAACGCCAAGCCAGCCAGCTGGACGACAACGACGACGACACGAGCTCTGCAAAAGAAGACTTGTCGCACAACTCTCCGGTTAGCGAGAGGGCGGCGAAAGTGCTACTCCAGTCCCACTACCTGGACTACGGTGCGCTCAACGAGGCCCAGCTCGCCAGTGATCATGAAGTCGACGAGATCCGTGAGCTCTACCGCACGGGCATGATAGACTCGCATCTGAGTGAAATCGCGGTCCAGCAGCAGCTGCAGACATACGAGTTTGTCTACATCGTGGCGTTTGCAGGCGTACACTTGCTGCGTACAAGCGTGTTCATCGGCACGGCCAACAAGCTACTGCTCAACTATGGCGACTCGATGAAGCACTTCCTGTACACCAAGATCTTCAGCCTCGTGCTGCCGCTGGGCTTCGTGTTTGTGCCCATGATCGACTGCCTCGTCGAGCGACCACGCGGACTCGCGCTCTCGCTGATCGTCACAAACGTGCTGGGTGTCCTGTACAACACTCTTGTGTTGATCCCAGTCCTGCCCGTTCAGAGCGCGACATTTGTGCTCTTCACGGGCTTCCGCGCGTTCCTGTACGCTGTTTTGTCCGCGTTCACAGCCAAGACATTTGGGCTCAAGACCATGGGCACGCTGATGGGGATCATGTTCTCGATCGGCTCGATCGTGAGCTTGCTCGAGTATCCGGCCGTGTATGTGTCCAATCTCCGGGCGGACGGCGACCTGACGACTGTGTTTTGGCTGTCTCTTGTTGCATGCTTGGCTTTGTTCCCATTGACAGAGCTCTACCGCCGGCGGGAAGCCGAGCGCGACTGCAAGCACACGCAGCTACTGGCCAGCTTTGGCGCGACTCTCGATTCCCCGGATCCTCTTCAAGACCAGGGACTCAGCTTTCGACGGTCACCACCAACGACGCTCGAGGCATCAGCGTTGGGGGCCACCAAGAAGAAGGCTATCCGCGTGCAATCGCTCCAGCCACAACACCAAACGTGGAGCGAGGCTTGAGAGTAAAACCAGCTAAGGTGTTCAGATGCTAACGCGATCAATTGACGGGTGTGTGCGTCTTTGGCAATGGCTGACCCCACCCTTTTTTGTTGGATCTCTCGATCATGTAAACACTACAAAGATCCTGTGTGAGCAAATTCTGTGTGCGACATCCACTCGCCTGGATCGCCAAGTAACGTGGTGGAGCTAAGGCCAACGCAAGAAGCACAAGCCACATCACACAATACCACTCTGGTTTGAGTAAAAGAGTTTCGTGCTTCGTAGCGTCGTCAGTTTCGAACTCGCTTGTTCTCGGCAGGTTCGCCGCCGCTGCTGCCTCTGCCATCTCACTCAAGCGACGTTTGTTAACTACCTAGCAGAGAGCTACAGTACCTCTTGGCGATGCGTACCCACATTGACTAGGCTGAATGGCCGTGGCCGAAGCGCCGTTCGGGGGGGGTTGCAAGTGTCGCACCACTCCAGAGCCATGAAACGACGAACCTTTTAGTTCTCTGCCTTGCTCCGATCCGTCGCGAGCGTTTACTACTTGACCTGTGCGTGAATGGTTGCGCTCTCCACGAGCCACAACGGCATTTCGCCTCTTCACCTCAAGGCGACGTCTCGGGGGAAGAACTCACTGTTGTACTAGAAGACGGCCTGCGTTGCAAGCAAATGATGAAGCTGTTTCAGACCGCGTCGCTCGTGGTGCTCTCCGCGGCAGCGTGCGTCCACGCTCAAGATACGTGGGAGACTGGCGACTTGACCCCTCCCGAGGCTCTGCTGGAGCACACCAACGACCAGCTCTCGCTCTGCCCGCCGCGCAATGTCGACATCATCGCCGGCCGCCCGATTCCGACCAACACGTGGTGGGGCAACCTCGTCACGTGCGATCCAGAGTCGAACGTCACGCAGCCCTTGTGGTCGCAGCCCTTCGCTATCAATATGGAGACCATGAGCTCCCAGAGCCTCTACGGCTTCTCGCTCGGGTATCCGTACCGATACCGGTACTTCGGCGACCTCTCCAGCGACGGCAAGGCCAAGTTCTACGGCCACGTTGCCCACAAAGAGGTGATCTTCAGCGCCACTGAGTTCATCCACACTGTGCCGACACCTCGCGTGACCAGCTGGGACGATCTCGGTGTGCGCGTGGCCATGACGGTCTCACCTTCGTCGCCGGCGTCGCTCGTGACGAACGCCGTGTCGGGCATGGCCTTTTTCACGGCTACGTACACGCAGCTGACGCCGCGGATCGCGATCCAAGTGCCCATCCGGTCCATCAATGGCATCTCGGTCATCACGCCGGGCGCTACGTTCACTGGACGGCGCTTCCTGCTCACGACTGTGAGCTCGCTCCAGTGGATCTTTTATGCAAGCTCTGACGTGACGCTCAAGGTCGAGACCAACATGGTGCTGCGCACGCAGGCCGCATTCACGGGCACGCTCCGCGTGGCGCCCGTGCTCGCCGAGGCGCCGGTCGCGCTATACGATGCGTACAAAGCTTGTATCGTGGAAGGTGCCGACCTGAACATCGTGAGCGACGCGCAGTACCAGTTCCAGTTCCGCACGAGCGGCGACTGCTCGAACGGACTGCTCCACTTCGCGCATCTTCACCAGATGGAGAGCGTGGACCCGGCATCCGTGAGCCAGGTCGCCAACGTGCTGGTACGGTCGACCACGCGCGGGGAGATGCGCGCACTCGTGACCAAGACCTCGCCGCCCGTGTGGACGCTGAACGAACCGGCGTCGATCCCGATCTCGTTCTACCCGCGCCACCGGCTCACCCCCACGGACGCCAAGCAGCAAGATCTGCTCAACACGCTCAAGAGCGACATCCAGGCGCCCTGGAGTATCGCTACGCGCGGTAGCTTTTACTTTAACGGCAAGGCCGCGCAAAAATACACGTCGCTGTGCCTCATGGCGAACGACCCGGTCATCGTAGGCAGAGACGTGTCGCTGCTGCGCCGCTGCCTGACCAAGCTCGAGGCCGTGATCGCACCGTACTTGGACAACTCGTGGTACTTCAACCTCAAGTACGACCGCGTCTACGGCGGCGTCGTGAGCTCCGAGAGCTTTGTCACGGGCGACATGAACGCCGACTTTGGCAACTCGGTGTACAACGACCACCACTTCCACTATGGCTACTGGATCTTCAGCGCCGCGATCATCAACCACTTGCACCCGACCTGGACGCGCCTGGACGACCTCAACAAGATCACCATGCTCTTGCTGCGCGACGTGGCGACGCCCAACAGCATCGATCCGTTCTTCCCCAAGTTCCGCAACTACGACTGGTTCCGCGGCACGTCGTACTCGCACGGCCCGACGACGTTCGCGGACGGCAAGGACGAGGAGAGCACGTCCGAGGACGTGAACATGGCGTACGGCATGATGCTGTACGGCGAGGCCACCGGCCAGCCGCGCATGGCCGCGACCGGCAAGCTCATGGTAAAGATCTTGGGGCGCGCGGTCCAGCGGTACTTCCTCATGGAGAAGTCCAACATCGCACACCCCGAGTCGTTCAAGGTCAACAAGGCGCCGGGCATTTTCTTCGACAACAAAGTAGATTACGCCACGTGGTTCAGCGCCGAAAAGTACTGCATCCACGGCATTCAGATGATCCCGATCACGCCCATGACCGAGTTCGTGCGCACACGCACGTTCGTCCAGGAGGAGTGGGACTCGGTCCTGTCCAAGGAGACGATCGTGACCACCACGGACGTGGGCAACCCGTGGCTCAGCCTGCTCTACGCCAACTATGCGCGCATCGACAGGACACGCTCGCTCAATGTGCTCCAGCAGACGCAGCTCGACGACGGACTCACGCGGTCCTGGGCGCTGTACATGGCCTCGCAACTGTACTAAACTGCTGTCGCTTGTTCCTCACCACATGTAAGCATCTCGTACGGGTAGCAATTCCATTGTACCAAATAGCTGCTCCTTCCACTATCCCGAATGTATCCATTTCACTGCATGCATTTCCTGATTGGGTGAAATGTTGACTCCAACCGGTACTGATTGGCCATAAAAATGTGTGATGACCAAATCGCTCACACCTCATCCCAGTCGAGGAGCTACCAGATCGTAGACCACGGACAAAATGGCGGACGAGCGTGAAGGTGAGCGACACGCTCGACTGCACCGCCGGTGGCACCGCCACACACTGGACTAACGCATTGCTGCAGAATTTATTCGCGTGTGTGCTGACCTGAAGGCGGACATGCTGGAGATCCTTGAGCGCGACCACCGCATGCCGCAGGAGGCGCGCGACTGGGTCGCCGCCAACATCGACTACAACTGCCTCGGCGGCAAGCTCAACCGCGGCATCAGCGTCGTCCACTGGTATATCCGATAGTTTTAGATATCCTAAGCTAACTTCAGACGGCTAAGGCGCTGAGGGTGGATATATAGCACGCAAGCCCTGACCAAGGACGGCGCGCCGCTGTCGCCCGAGATGAATCGCAAGGCCAGCATCCTCGGCTGGTGCATCGAGTGGGTACGTCGCACATTCGGATCTGTCCGAAGCGTCGCTGTATTGCTGCTCTAGTTTGCTCACGCGGCGGACTTGTCTCGCGATTCGCTCCACAGCTGCAGGCGTTCTTCCTGGTGGCCGACGACATCATGGACGACTCGGTGCTGCGCCGCGGGCAGCCGTGCTGGTACCGCAAGCCGCAGGTCCAGATGATCGCGATCAACGACGCGTTTCTGCTCGAGACGTTTGTGTTTCAGATCTTGAAAAAGCACTTCCGCAGCGACGATAAAGCCGTGTACTTTGCGCTGGTCGAGCTGTTCCACGACGTGATCTTCCGCACGGAGCTCGGGCAGCTGCTGGATCTGACCTCGCAGCCGCTCGATGCCGAGCCCGACCTCACGCGCTTCACGGTCGAGCGCTACCGCCAGATCGTCCAGAACAAGACGGCGTACTACACGTTCTACCTGTCGGCGGCGTGCGCCATGCTGCTGAGCGGCGTGACCGACGACGCGTCCCACGAGACGGCCAAGCAGATCTGCGTCCAGATCGGCGAGTACTTCCAGATCCAGGACGACTACTTGGACTGCTACGGCGACGAAAGCGTGATCGGCAAAGTGGGCACCGACATCCAGGACAGCAAGTGCAGCTGGCTCGTGGTGCAGGCGCTCAAGCTGTCCACTCCTGAGCAGAAGACCGTGCTCAAGCAGCACTACGGGAAGAACGAGCCTGCGTCGATCGCGCTTGTCAAGCAGCTGTACAACGACCTGGATTTGGCGACACTGTTCCACAAGTACGAGGACGAGACTTACGCGCAACTGACCGAGAAGATCGCGCAGGTGCAGAAGATGCCGTCCGAGGTGTTCACGATGCTGCTTAGCAAGATCTTCAAGCGCGACAAGTAAGAAGGAAGGGTGTAGTGTAGAGAGATGATGTCGCATTTGTTGAACACCAACACACAATAAAGATTTCCGCCAAAGCTGGTGAGCTGGCTCATCGATACAGAGTGATGGGGATGTTCTCGGTGACCATGTTGCCGTCTTCAAAGAGCACGACGACGTTGGTTTCGAACTCGACCTTGAAGCCTGATGTGTCACCAGGTATCAGATAATAGTATGCGATTTATTGTGAGGGCAATCGGGATCATCGTCAGTTGGGCCACAGGGAGAGAGAGAGAGAGAGAGAGAGCTCTACTCACGAGAGGTGAGCATGGTGGGGCAGGTGAAGAGCCGAGGGAAAATCATGTAGATGGGGATCGCCATTTGCCGACACACGTCGCCCCAGCCGATCTGCACATTCTGGATCTCCGTCGCTGATTAATACAATTTCCATCAATCACGCTGTGTCAGTTAAAGTGGTCACTCCAGAGGGCTAGTTAAGAGATGCGTACCGTCCCGAGCGACTCCCTCGGCGTGGGCGACGGTCTCCACTCGGATCAGCTGCAGCTCCACGGACTTGATCGGCGCGCTGGCGTTCTCAATGACGATCTGAACGATCAGTCCCAGTCAAGAATCAGATCTAACACACTAGAGCAATCATTATAGCAAATCAACGCACTTCTCCTGTGTAAGGCAGATTGACGGGACAGTTCGTGCGGTGGATACGCCCCGTGATGTAGAACGACGGGACGGTCGTCAAGCTTTTCTGCAAAATCTCGCTGTTAGACCTCTTCTCTGGCCAACTGTTCCACTTTGTTTTCGTGCTACGCACCCGTCGAACATTCTCCAGCACTTCTGGCGTGATGCTGAACTCTTCCGGTGCCTCGTACAATGGCTCGCGTAGCTACAGGGGGCGTCTACGATGAGAATCGATGCAATCTGATGCCCTCCACTTAACAATCCACTCACCGGCACTTCGACGATGAACTCGACGGTCTTGGCCAGATTCGACTTCATGATGCCGCGCACGCAGTTACACGTGATCTCGTACTTGACTGACACGTACACGCCGTGGTAGGTCTCGAAGAGCGGCTGCCCATCGATGCCCGCGAGCTCAAACTCGAACGGGATCTTGGTGATGCCGAAGGGCACCTTGCCGGCACCGGCGATCGGGATGTGGAAGTACACGAGATCCAGCGGCGGCACCGCATTGTAAAAAGAGTCGAAGAGTCCTGCGCTCTTGACGCTCAGCTGCAGCCGCGCGCTGCCCTCCACTTTCATGGAGATGCCCTGGTGGGCGAAGCCCTTGGGGGACGAGATGAGGATCTGGCCTTGCACGCGCTCCTGCGCGATCCATACATAGAGCGCGCGTCAGGCCCGCGGACAACCATGGGTGAGCATAGTAGAGACTGAGAACGTACATCCGGGCGGAAGATGCGGTCGACGCGGTTGAGTTTAACGTCGATCGAGGAGCTCATCGCTTCGGCTATATTCACAGAACAATGGATACGCTTTTGATACGCCCAATGTTGGAAGAAACCACGGTGGTTAGGTTCGCTTCGAACTCGAACTTTATGGCGAGAAAGTAAAATACACGTAGGTTAAATATTTATGTTCATGGACAGGTTCTGTAAACTACATGTGAAGATTTCAACGTTGAAGTTTGTTGGGTGTGACTTTCCACAAATTGTGGCTTTTCCCCGAATTTCGATTGTACAGGACAATCGAAATTCGAGAATAGAGGGTCCGGTCACAACTCCAGATCCATGAGCGACGCCAACGATGTTCGCACGATGCTGATCCAAAGAAGTGAACAGTTAGGTGATTATCCTCCGATGCAATACAAATCTAGAACACCTATATCACTTACCGCTTGGGGGCTCGCTTGTGGTGGGCTTTCAGCGCGCGCGAGACAGGCGACAGCAGCTTGTCGGTCGGGCTGCGGAGCAGTCTGCAATTTGTATATACAAGTGAGACCCCAATCATGTGGTCCTTTGTGAGATCGTTTGATTTAGCATACCTCTCCTGCGCAGTGAGTTGCTGCTGCTCGCGCTGCTTGTCCTCTTCGTCGTCTTTGTCCCTAAGACTGTTCGACGCGCACGCCCCCATAGGTGAGACCGACGGCGGCGGGAAGAACTGCGAGGGGCTCGACGTGCCGCAGCTCGCACGCGGCGTGTGCGACAGCTGAAGGGCTTGGGCGGTGCGGCACTCGGTCATGCTTGGGGGCTTGGACTGTGAGTAGCTGGTGGAGAATGTGCGAATGAAAAGCTGCAGCGGCGAGAGAGACCACAAAAGTAGAGTCGAGCAGCGCGGGCGCGGGGTTCGAAATTGAACCCAACAAAAAATGGCGCGAAAACCTCGCGTGCGTCCTTGTATACGTCAGAGCCGTTGGGCGGTTTTGTCGCGCCCATTTGAAAATGTGTAGAAGGTTGAACAGCCACCTCGGCGACTCCCGCCATTTGGTGGTGCAGCTGACGGCGGAACATCTAGAAGATTTCCGTGAAAGCACCAGCTGTCTGCTTGTGGTTGGCACACTGGTGCTGATGCTGACGAGCCGTTGGGACCAGTGCATGGAGGAGCGGAAAGGGGTTGCAGCTTCGAAGCCGCGCGCCGCTTCATGGATTCGTTCGTACTACACAGTGATGGTCTCAAGTGAACCGAATGGTGATCCTTCGTCCGCTTTGTCATCTTTCGCGATCATGATGATGATGGTCGTCTGCTTTGGCTCTGGCAACCTGAGTTTGTGGTGAAGTCGCCGCAGTGGACGGCAGCGGGGCAAACGTGGCGTGGTCCACGTCTTCGTAACTCGGCTCACTTTTCGTTGTCCTGTTCTGGTCCATTGACTGCTTCTGCGAACTCGATCGTGACATCGAAGCCGAAGAGTTCGTCACAACCAGCGGGCGAGCGCTGCGTGGCGTCTTGGCTTCGCTGATCGACACAGGTGGAGGGCACGGCGTGTGGCGTGGCTGGCTCTCTGCGTCATGAGCACGAGGCGAGAACGTCGCAGTCGACTCCGGGTCATTTGTTCGTGATGACGAGGTCTTGGCTGGTGAACTGGAAGTAGTACCGTGTACCCCTCCCATTCGAACAAGCAGCTCGTGTGTGCGTGTTGGTTCGATCTGGGCGTGGCTGGGTGTGCGCTGTTGGTTTGCTAGTCGCACGTCTTTGCTGCCTGCAATCTTAAAAGGATGATGGGTCGTCTGCACATGGGCGATCGTGTCTCTCAACGACCGCTTCAGCTCTTTCATCTCCAGAAACTGGCTTCGAATGGCCTTTTCCTTCTTAAACACTTGCGCGTGGAACGTTTCAAGGTCCGATTTGGCCTTTTCCAGCTCCTTGTGAGCCGCCGCCGCCTGCTTCTCGTGCTTGGCTCGGTCCAGCTTGATGGCCTTTTTCAGGACCTCGACGCGGTGTTGGAGCCGCGTGATCTCGTCCTCTTGGTTTGCGATCACTGCCTCCGCCTCTTCGTGTCCTATTGATGTGGCTGATCGATTGGTTGAAGATTTGGAGAATGACGGCCCGGCGAGCTCGCTCTCGAGATTCTTAATTCTCTCTACAAGCGACTTGTTCGCACTCGCAAGATCCACAGCCTGCTGGTGCAGCTTGGCGGACTTGTCTTCTGCGGTTTTGTTGACCTCTTTGCAGTGGCGGAGCTGCTCGCAGCATACCCGAAGCTCCTCGCGCTGCGCTGCTCGTTTGGTCGGAACATTCTCCTGAGCACCATGCACGAGGCTGTTACGAACTATTGAGCCAGAGAGCAACATTCTCTACGCACCACCGCATCCTGTAGCTCTTCCACTTGCTTCACCAGCACGCGCTGCTGTTGGAGTAGCGTCGTGTTCTCCTGCTGAAGCGCTTCGATCTGCCTCTGCCGTTCCTGCGCCTTGCTCTCCAGCTGAGCACCGCACCCAACCCACTACTTTAGTCCCCATCAGCCCATCTGCCGGACAAAAACGATCTCCGCACTCACAAACGCGATGGCTTCATTTTGGTAAAACTTTCGCAGCTGGCTGCGCAGCTCCGCGTTCAGTTTCTTGGCGCGCGCGAGCTTCCGCGTGAGCGACGCGACTGGCAGCGCGTGGTTGGCCGGCGGCCGAACCAGCGGCCGTTTGCGGCGTAGCGCAGGAGCCGCCACCACTGATGATCCAACGCGGCTTTCACTCGGCTCTTGCTGGCGAGTCGTGACGTCATCAGCTTCGCCGTCGACGTCGACACGGAGGGCAACGGCTGGGTCCTCTGTTGTTGCATGCTGCGTCGGCCGCGGCGGCGACTCCTACACAACCGTCCGCGTCAAATGCGCGCATGTGGGTAGTCCACCTATGTCATAAGACACTCCAACAAACACAGCAAAGCGCACCGCCTCGTAGTCGCACTCATACTCGTCGGGCTCCATCGCGCCAAACGTCCGTGAGCTAGCTTCTGGACGACACTTCAATGTCTCGGCTCGCTCTGTGCTGAAAAAGCGTGCTGAAACGGTTGGTCTATTTGCTGTAATATGCACAATAGAAACGATAAAATCGTTCACATATCTAACCATGAGCTCGCCAGCTACAGTGTAGAAACGCCAACAACAGAACACAACGAAGAGTTCCACCCGACCCAAGCCGAAGCCTGACCATGCCAGCGACGTCCGGGCGCGTGCGTATGCCGCACAACAACCGCATGCACAGCAGCGCGGCGCTCAAGATGACGGGCATCTGGAAGAACACGATCGGCTACGATCCGTACGCCGCCGAGGGCGAGGAGCAGGCCGGCCGCGTGTCCGAGTCGGCCCACGAGCAGGCCCAGGGGCTTATGGCGCTCGCCAAGCTCTCCAACAGCACTGTACGCTCGGCTTGTTCTCACTGCGTGGCGATGTTGATACTGCAGACGAGGAATACTAACGCCACGTGGTTCTACAATGTTGGGGGGTTGAGCAGAACGAAGTGCGTGGCGCGTGCAAAAAGTGCGGCATGCTGGGCCACTTAACGTTCCAGTGCCGCAATTTTCTGGACAGCGGCGAGAACAAAAAGACGCGCGCGCCGAGCTCTTCGTCGGTGCGTTTACATACACAAGAGGTGTAGATTGATTCACCCTGTGTTTTTTCTAACAAATTGTCATGTGGGGCCAGGATTCGTCCAGTGACGACGAGTCGGAGAGCGAGTCGGAGGTCGAGCGCCGCCGCCGCCACCGCCGGTCGTCCAAGAAGAAGAAAGAGGGCAAAGCCAAGTCGTCGTCGCGTCGTAGCCGCAGCCGCTCGCGCAGCGTGAGTCCGGACCGCAAGGACGAGCGACGCGCCAGCCGCTCGCGAAGCCGCAGTTTAGACCGCAGCCAGCGCCAACGTAATTGTAGCCGCAGCCGCAGTCGCAGCCAGGAGAAGCTTCGAAGCGACCGCCGTCGCCGCCATCGCAGCCCCTCCGAGGAGCACGAGAGAAAGTCCAAGAAGGAGAAACGCACGCGCGACGGTCGCGACGACAAGCGCAGCAAGTCGAAAAGGCACAAGAAGCGCAGCAAGCACAGCAAATCGACATCTTCGTCCAGGAAGAGCCGCCGCCGCGATGACTGAGGTGTGACTCTCTGTTTCGTTTTGGCAGGCATAAACCGATTTCTAGCATTTTTTTTCCTACTCAGTAGTTTGTGAGTTTTACATCAGCACGCAATTTATGTCGTCGCGTTTGCCGTTTTGTCTGGCGCTGGACGACCGCCGCGGCCACCCGTCTTGCTTGCAGAGCACGCGCATGACGTGGTCGGCCACGGGCGCCGCGTTGGCGTGGCAAGGGTAAAAGTCGGACAGCCCGCGCGGTCTCGTCGCCGCCAACCCGCTCTCGTCTTCATCCTCGGAGCCGTTTGGATTCAGGTCGTCTCGCACGTAGAACAGCAAATACGCCGACGACGACGGCGACAGCGTCTGGGGATTCGCGGGCGTCGCGCTGGCGTCATCCACGAGCCACCAGTCGGCATTGTCCGGATGCCGGATGTGGGCTGTGTAGTGGCCGCCGCCCAGGTCGCCCATGTGGTTGACGATGCTGTACAGTGCATACGAACTCACCTCGCGCGACGCCGTCTGGGTTGGGAACTGCAGCTCCGCCGTGAGAAACGCCTCAGCTCGCTGTACCTCGTCACGGTCGTGGAGCGCTGGAGCGGCCGAAAAAGGATCGGAGGCTGAAGGGACGAGAAAGCGGGCGACGTCAAAGCCCTCGACGTTGAAGTCCACGCTGTGGTTGAGGCGCTGCCACGAGTACCCGCCGTCAGCCACCAGCTCGAAGCGCTTGAGCTGGATGACGAGGATCGGCGGAAGCGCCCAGAGCCCGAGAGTCTTTGTGTGGGGCAGAAACGCACTTGTTGGAGCTAGCGTCGAGCCGTTCTCGCTGGCACTCCCACCAGCCGAAGACGCGGGATCACTGCTGGCCGATACCTCGGAACAGCGGCTGCATCGTGCTTCGACTTGCTCTTCGGAGCACAGAATCTCGAGGCTTTTCTCCAGCGAGTGCGTGTTGTCCAGCTTGTACACCACGTAGCTCGAGTGGTCTTCAATACTGCAGCCGTTGGCGAGCCACTCCTCCACGGGCTCGTGCGTGTCCAGTACCCAGTCGATCGCAATGGTCTCGTCCATGTCCAGATCCAGCGGCTCCTCGTCCAGTCGGTCGATCTTGCAGCCGTCGCACTGCTCGCTCCAGTGGCACTGGCCGCAGCTTTTCCCGTCGCTGCGAACTCGCTTCAGCACAAACGACCGTCGCTGGATGCAAGTGTCGGCGACAAACTTGCCATGGACCAAATGGTACAGACCTCGGCCGCAGATGCTGGACGTTGGTAGCCGACACACAAAGGGGAACCCGCACAGAATCTGGCGGTACGGCGAGGTCGAGTAGAAGGGCACGAGCCCTGGCCGGCGATGGACGAAGCGGAGCAGCAGAAGCCGGTCAGTTCTGCGCGCGCACAGATCGTTCCGCGCCAGGCATACGCTCGAGCCGACCGAGGCCTCTTCGATTCGCACATGGAACATATCTTCTTCTTGACGAATCGGCGACAGACTCCCCGAGGCCTTGGGCGGCGCCACCCCGGCCCGTTCCACGACGGCACGCACCCATCTGTCGTGAGATGCGCGCGCGAGCACTTTGGTACCAGGCTCCAATTCGACTCCACTAGCTTCAGCAGCATCACCACCGGCAGTTGCCTGGCCGAACGCTCGCGCCTGGTCGCCGAATTCAATCTCGAACACATTGATGGGCGTGGGGACCGTGGAGAGCAGCGCGTCCGGATCGACGTAGTCGTCCACCGTGAACCCGTTGAGGGTGACAGCGATGTGCTCGCGTCGTGTCCCCGTGCTGGAAAAAGTAGTGTGGTCTTGCTGTAGTTTGATGAGCAGCTGCTGCACGGTCCAGTCCAGGCCGGCGTGAACGACAAGCCGCTGCGACGATCGATGGCACGGGCTGTCTAGAAAGTGGAGCACGAGGACGATTTGCTGGTTCTGCGCCTTTTTTCGCGGTGAAAGAATGGCCGCTTCGTCCAGCAGCGGCAGCTGCAGTGAGGAAAACGGCTCGAATCTCGTCGACATATTCCCACACCGCGTACACCGAAGCGAGCTCTTGAACTGGCCGCAGAAGAGCGCGGTGATCACCGATGGCTCTGAGATCAAGTGCGCGATCCACCACTCTTTGGCGGCGAGCTCATCCGACTGGCCGTTGCTGTCGTTGACCTGGAACCGCAGCTTGGACAGCAGTGCCTGCGCGGAAACGTGGCGTGGCGTGAAAGCTGTGGGTGGCGAGGAGTGGTCGCCTTTCTGGCGCGACAACGACGCGAACTGCGAGAACAGCGACGGCGATGACACGAGCGCAGAGTGTCGGTCGTTTCCATTTCGCGGCTCGATTTCGACGGTCGGCAGCCGCTTGAGCTCGTCGCTGAGACTGCTCAGCAGCGAGCTGAGAAACTCTTGCGCGTCTTGCTGCGAGCCGTCGCTCAAGTGCGGGAACAAAGTGGCGATCGCGGTCTTCATGTACTTGGGCGAGATCACGTCGGCCATGCCCGACACCGAGCCGTTGGACGAGTACGCGTTCATTTCGGCCAGCAGTTGGCCAAATGCAATGGGCAAGAGGCTGGACGGCGGCAATTGCGCGTCCATTGAGCCTTTCCGAGGCGGCGGCTTGGCTGGTCCACTCGTCGAGCTGACTACGTGGGTGGACAGGTCGTACAAATGCTCCCCCTTGAGAAAATACTCGCGCAAGAGGGGCGTGGCGGCGAGGCACTGGAGCGCGCTGTTCATGAAGCACGTGTTGCCCAAATTTGCGAGCCCGTGGACTTGAGTCCAGCCAGCAGTAGCACTTCGCTTGGCTTGCTTGGGCGTTCTAGACGACGGCGTGCTGGCTCCGCTGCGCTGACTGCTCGCCGGACTACCAATCATCGAGGTGGGCCACCGCGGAACGTAGCTACTGGAGCGTTCGTCCGTGAGCAGCACGTTCATCGTGACCGAAGCGTGGTGGCTCGCGGCTCCTTCGTCCAGCGTACCAATGGTCATCAGTAGCACGCCGGGAGACGCTGGAATCTGGCGGCGTCTCCCATTCTGGGCAGAAAACTCGATCTCTCCTTCACAAAAAAATGCTCCTTTCGCGTGAGACGAGATGCCACTGGAACCGTTCTTCATCGGCTCGTTCCCGCGTCCGTGGAGAGTCAGCGTGGTTTGCACGAGCGTCTGCAGCGTGATTTCCTGGTCGACGACGCAGTGCGGAACACTGATAGAAAATTCAGAGGCGTCGCGCGCGACGACCGTCAAGTGGAGCGTCACGACCATAGCGCGGAAGCTCCACGAGTCCGCGTCACTGTCTGCAGATCTGCTGTCAATCGAGGGGATCGACAAGCTGGCCGCCATCTCTGCCCAGCTGCTGTGGTTTTTTGTAGCTTGTGGTGCGCGCCGCTCGTGTAGCTTCAGCGCCAGCACCAGCCATAAGCGAATCGGAACAGCAACGACTGGAACGTCTCCATCTTCAGCGATGCTCATGCCCGTACCAGCTAATGTGTCGATCACTGTACACACCTGAGTCTTCAGCACCGAGACGAGCGGTAGTGCGGCGTCGTAGTCACACATCCACTCAACGAGCCGCTCCCAGCTTGGGCGCTGAGCAAGAGCGAACCCGAGCTGTGTGGTGACTTCACATGCGACCAACTGGTCGCAATACCCGTGCAGAGCCTCGAGGTACGAGCGATGCGAGAGCCGGTGGCCACGATGCTTGGCGAGCTGAGCGTGGAGCAGAGTAAACACAACTTCGATGTCGGCAGGCCTGCACCCTGAGATGGGAAACCGTGCCAAGTATCGCTCAAAGTCGCGGAACCGAAACAACACGAGATCGCCGCTTGGAGGATCTTCCTGTTTGACGGCAGGCTGGTGCGTGGCCATCTCGTCGAACACGGTTTGCGCCAGAAACTCGGCCTCGACGCTGCTGGATTGGTCCTCATTCCAGATGTCGGCGCACAGGATGAATCTCGTGAGCTGCGCGCGCGTCCAGTAGCCGCGGCTTTCCTCGTCGAAGAGAACATATAAATATCGAAGCACTTCGGGCGACGACCGCGCGCACGAGCAGCAGATGCAGATTAGCCACCACATCAACCTTGCCTTGGCGGGGCATCCGCTTGGCTCTGTTTCAAGGCGGTCGGTCTGGTCGGTGGGCACCGCTAAGGGCAAGAAGTCGCCTGTGCAGGCGCTCGCGGTCTCCATCGTCGCGTGCAGCACCGCGGTCGGCACAACGTCCAGGAGCCGATCGCGGATATTGAAGTCAGAAATCGGTTCTTTCGCTGCGAGCACCCATTCCACTAGATTCGCGACGACGGTCTTGAGCTTCTGAAACTGATCCGCGGGTATGGGCTCGATCTGGATGAGATTGAGGTCGCTCTGGCTATGCCTGGACGCAAGTGCCGCCTGGTCGCTCGTTAGTGTATTTGACGACGGTGATGCAGGGCCGCCGCCGGTCATCGTAGACGCCTTTAACGCCGAGCGATGTTCATTGTTAAAAAGCCTCAATTTCACCATGATCGTGTCCATGAGGCTGTCGCTTTCCTCGTCTCGTGATCGAGGCGAAGCCACTGGCTGGGCGACGGGTGTGACCGCTGCTGAAAGCTTGAGCTTTTCGCGCTCAAACTGCGCCGCCAGCTTGGGGATCCAGTCGATCAGCGCCAGTAAGGAGAACGATTTACTCGCCAAGGTCTTGAGGAACTTGGCGGGTGAGTACACGGTCTTGTCGGTCGGGAACAGCATCGCCGCGAACTCGTCCACGCTCCACCTCCGTCCGCTGGGTTCCTCTATGGCGACAACACCGTCTCGCAGCGCCACACAGCGCAGAAACGCCACTGCATCGCGTCTTGTAAGCTCCTGGCTGCCCGAGCGGTCCATGAGCTGGAACGCGAACTTGAGCAGCTCGTCGCGCGCGCCTTTCCACGCAATCGCGACGCCCACAACAAACTCCTTGAGCGTCAACGCGCCACCCGTCGAGCCGTCGCCAAAGGTCCACGTCGCGAACACGCGCTGCATGGCGTAGAGTGGCATCGCCCCGAAGGCCTCGTGGAGCACCGTGTCGCGGAAGCGCGGGAAGTCGACGCGGTCACCGTAGCCGCGCGCACGGTGGAACGCGGCCGTGGCCACGCGCAGCTCGGGCTTGCTGAGCCGCTTCTCGGCGGCGCTGGGCGCGATCACGGGCGGCGGCGCGAGCCCCAGCAGCGACGAGAGCGAGGCAGACGCCATGGACCAGTGAGACGTGCGCAATGCGTGAGGATAGCGGATTCTTCCGTCCCAAATCGTTCTTCTTGCACACCAGCAGCTCTTCAACGTTGCTGCAAACGCAAGTTTCTACCAGTGCGGTAACTGTAGAAAAAAACAGTATATTAGTGGGCGGATTCGACTAAGTACGACTTTAAGAAGGATCTTGAAGCGGCACTTGGCAAACAGGAAGCAAATCAAGATGAGAAACCGTGGGGAAGGTGTGTGTATATTGTGCTTGTGAGTGTAGGAGGGGAAAGAAAGAAAGAAAGAACAGCAATGCAGGGGCAAAGAGGACGAGACCGTGGTGTCGAAGCTGCGGGTATGCGGGCTGTAGTTGTGAAGGGCGTTGATTGGGTGGATGGGTGGGGGGAAATGCAGAGGCAGAGCACGGCCGAGCGGAGGGGGTCTTTTTACAGCGCGAGAGTGTTCTGCGTGTCGCAGTTGTCGTTCGTGTAGCCTTTAAAGCACGTGCAGATGCCCGAATCGTACCCGCACATGCCGCGGCCCGAACACTCGGACACGTACTGGTACGGCTTGGTCTTGTCTGTGAACGACACTTTAAACGGCTTGTCGGTGGATGCTCCAGCTGCGCCCGCCGCCGCATCGCCGCCAAACGGCTTGTTCAGCCGCGTATAGTAGTCGACCACGGGGGCCAAGCCGTCGTTGAAAAACTCTCGAACGGTGAAAAATGCGTTGTTGTAGAATAGTCGGTCGCCCGTCGCGAAGAGCACCGGAGAAGTGGCGAAGGTCATTTTGTCATCTCCAACCGCGAGCGTCGCGCTCAATGCTTCGACCTCGACTATGGTCAGGAAGTCGATTGGGTCGGTCAGGAAAATCGGAGTATTCGACGGGATCGTGTGCAGCAGCGGGTACTTGAGTGTGATTGTGTACGGGTTCCCACCGACACCCGCGCCACCAGTCGCAGTCGCCATCACAATGTGCGACCCGATCTTGATCAAGCGGACGATGGGAGTTGCGATTGGAAGAATTCCGGCTGGGTCTGGGGAACCGATCGCTAACTTGACAGTGACTCCTGTAGTGATCGTATCCACGAGGTACTTGCTCTTGATCGGGAACCAGTCTTCGTTCGATCCCTTCTGCGCCGTCGTGACGACGGTTGCTGACGTCACACCACCCATGGAGACGATCTCAGGGAGGCGCATCCTGCCTGGATTGCCCGTGTACTGGCATGTGACAGCCATGCCAATAGCAGTGGGGCGAGCGGATTTGAAGCCCGCCAGACTGGGGCCGGCCGCGGTGGTTTCACACACGATCTTGCCGAACGTGAGGTTCGGAACCGCCTTGAACGCCGCTGTGACGGCGGCGGCATTTAAAGGAGGGTTGGCCACGTTCGCCGCATCGTCCAGCACCGTGATCTTTTTTGTGATGTAGGACTCGCCGTAGTAGTCGAAGACGCGAAGTCGAAGCCAGCCGTTCGTGAATGCTAGGGCTTCTCCGGCGTGGATCACGAACGTTTCGTACGTGGGGGTGCCAGAGGAGATGTAGAGCGGGTCCACGCCGACCTTGCAGTTGCGCTTGCCACAGTCTGGGCCGAAGAACCACGGGTCGCAGCGGCAGCCGTACGTGCTGTTCGCGTCCCACAAGTCGTACTTGATCGCACCAGCCGGTCCTTCCAGTCCAAATAGCGTGCCCTTGTTCTTCATCCCGAGCTCGCGCATGCTCTCGCACGTGCCGTGGCCGCCGCACTTGACTGGGCACGCCATGCGCTGGCAGCCGTTGCCTTCGAAGCCGTCAAAGCACTGGCAGAGACCCGTGGAGCGGTCGCAGATGCCCTTGTTCGAGCACTCCATGTAGAAGTGCGCCTCGTCGGCGATCGCGTCCGGGTTGAAGTATTCCCACGTCTGCTTCGGGTCCTGCTGCGACTTGGCGAGCAGCCACCCCGAGCTCTTGCGCGAGCCGTCCATGTTGATGTCTCCCTTGGGCGTGTCGACGTGCGCGTAACCAAACATACACGTGCGATCGGCGCAGTCGTTGCCCTGGTAGTTCTTGTAGCACTCGCACATGTCCTTGGCCATGCAGTCGCCGTTGCCCGAGCAGCCGTTCGGACACTCGGCCATGACGACTGCTAGTAGACACAAAGCGGCCAGTGCCGTTGCGACGGACCAGGTTCCACGCATAGCTACAAACTGCTGGTGTCTATCTCCTTCTCTGGATTCGCTCTCTCGTTCTCTGAACTGTGTGCGTGAGCGGCTTTGCTTGGATCGAGCGGGTTTTCTCGAATGGCTTTGTCGTTAGGCGGAAACGGCGCCGCTGCTGACAAAGGGGCTCGAGGCTCGGAGTCCAGAGCGGTCGCTGGCTGCGACCCTCCACGGCCGGGCGCCGACCAGTCACGGCCCGCCATTTGGATACCGACTGTGCGGTACGTAGTGCTGTGTTGAAAGCTACGCGATCCGCTGTTGCATAGCCAGCCTCTGAGCCCCCGACCCGTCGCTGGTCTGGTCCTTGCGCGACGCTTCGTAGCTCCTCGCAGATACGCCCAACAGTCGGGCAGGGTTCACTTGGGACTCGTTGAGGTTAATCCATTGGTTAACCTCAAGCTAACTCCGAACATGTGACCTTGAAGCGGCGTCCCACCTACACGGCAGCGAGAGCGACATGCAAGGCAACCAGTGCACGCAGAGCCCACGCGCGGCGCTCCACCTCAAGTCTCGAGAGATTGGAATTGATGGTGTGGACCACCAGGAGCTAGGTGCCGGACTGCCGGCCTCCCACGGCCGTCATATTATGCAGGTGTGTGATCGACGAAGACTTGAGATATTGAGGTCTCAGCTAACTGGCATGTGATTGGATTCGTTGAAATAGATGATCTTCCGCTCCAACAACGACGACGCTGCGCGGCAATCGGTCCGTGAAGGCCTCGTGCTGACCTCACCCGTTTCGGTGTCTGCCGATTCGAGATCCGAGGACGACGTCCCCGTCGGCAGCCACCGACTCAGTGCGCTCAAGCGGAAATTGTTTCCGTCGCGCAAGCGCCGCCACCCGGCGCGGATCCCTCCGCTCATGGTCAGCCCGATCAACGCGAATCTGGTGGCGGATCCTGTCGCAGGAAGCAACCGAGCGGATGAGCGAGACCAACTGGAAGACGCTGAGCAGGTGGAGACGCCGGTCGAAGGACGGAGTGAGAGGGAACATAGCGACGACCGAGACGTTGACGACAACCTGCTTGACGCGATTGAAGCCGCGGATCGGTTGCACTCAACGACGTCGGAGGAAACGCTGGCGCAGGTGAGCACGCCTGTCTCAGTGGTTTGTGTGGTCGTTCTTTTTCACTGACACACTGTGAGTCTAATGTGCTAGATGAGTCGCGCGATCAAAGAGCTCCATCAATGGAAAGTACATCATGAGATTGCGACACAGCTGGAGCGAGAAGCGATGGTGCGGACACCGATGGGCATTCTCTACAAATGAATCTTCGCTAACTGATACGAATTCTGGGGCTAAAGGAACAGAATTTGGCGCGCGAACCCAAAGTAACCAACGACAGCAATCAAGAAGAGGACGATGCCAGCGAGTTGGCGCTGTTGCAACAAGTCCAGGTACAGATCTATCAGCATGTTTCCAACTGTATACGCAGTGACTGCTAATCCCAGTGGTACTGTTGCATTCGTGTGTTTCAGCGCAACCAGCAAGTCGCCGAAGCCGCTCGCGAAAAGCTCTCGCTCGCAATCAAACTGACCGAGGCGTCGATGGCTCACCAACGCGTGAGTAGATCATACACACTAGTCAGTATTCTTACAAACACCGAAAGCAGCTGACAGTGGGCATTTTGAGCAGCATCTCGCAAATGAACAGGTCGCCCAAGTGCTCGTGGACGCTGAGCGCGCGGCTGCAAGCGAACAAGTGGGCGAGGCAACTGCCAGCGCTGTTCACCTGACAAAGCTTCGGGACGAAGTGTTTGACCTTGAAGTCAAAGAGATCAGCTCGTCACTCCAGGCATCGTACCTGCACGATTTGGAGGGGGCCGACGAAGATCTCGGCCTGAAGATGGTCGACGTTGAGGTGAGATCACGCATCAGGGGTTCTGTCAGGCACCATCTATTGAAGTGTGATGACCGAATCATTGTTGTTTGCCATCTACCACAGTCGTTCACTTCAGCGTTAGACAGCGTCCTCGCGCAATTTGACGTGACACAACCAACCAATGCGGACCATCAAAACCAACAGAACCGTGCAGGACAAGTCGCCAGGGAGCACTAGTACTATACCAAAGACAAGTTCGATGGAACCGAACGCGTCGTTTACCATTCTTCTCCTATTTTCAGGATGTATCTGGTCGCTCTCCATTAAGCCCTTGTTGAGGTCGCGCCTTTCTACGCCTGCGAGGCTGCCATGTACAGCGCCCACGCGCGCGTGAGTCCGTCGTCCATCTTCGTCTTCTGCAGCACCGCGAGCGCCTTGTTCTTGTCCACGGTCGCGTAGTTGGCGTAGAGCAGGCTCAGCCACGCATTGC